>PVIR01000557.1:0-88445 GCA_004026965.1 Petromus typicus
AAAAAAAAAAAAAAAAAAAAGATTCCAATAAGTAGCAGCTTAAAAAAAAGAAAGACGAAAAGTTTCTCCAGGGCCAGGTATGTAGCTCAGCTGCGCTGGGCCCACCTGGCAAATGCAAGACTCTGAGTTCCATCCCCAATACAAAAAACAAAAACAAAACAAACAAAAAAATCAAGTTTCTCAAAACTGTCACATTATCCTCTCAACAAATGGTTTCTCAGATCTCTTAACTAGACTAGTGAGGAGTAGGAATAAGAACTAAAAAGCTGCCCTGGTCTGTCTTTGGTTATATAGCCCACTATCACCTTGACAGAAGATAGACTAAGGCACAGGAGGTGAAGGAAACTTCCCCTGTACCACACTGACGCAAGGCCCCAGGGCCCACACTACCCCGCTTCCCAGTGTCAGGAGCAGAACGGGATGCGTTCAGCTGACTAGGGTCACACACCCCTATAACTCAAGGTAACAGTACCAGGCACTAAACGCCCACCTCATTAAGAAACCTGACCCAGTGTCAGATCCCTAAAAACTAGGTTCTGCCACCTACAACTGGGTGCTCCATCCCACCACCTCCTTGAAATTTCTAGGCCTTTGATTTTTGCTACAGAAGCTTTAAAAACTACAAAGGTGAAGGAAACATCACAACCAAAACCACAGGATAGGTTCCAAAAGCTCGCACCAAGTCTCAAAAGGACAGCTCCAAAAAGCCACCTAAGCTGATGCCTTAAAGCCATTTTCTACTTAATTCCATTTAAATATGTATTTTAAAGTCAAATTTTGTATGATTCCTCCTGGTGGGAGAGGCAGACAGAATACGTCTGTAAACAACTGAACCACCAAAGTCATGGTGAACAGGAACAACTGATAAACATGGCAGCTCCCAGGGTGCACCAGGCCTGCCTCCCCGAGTCCTGGGGCGGGAGGCCAGGGCACACAGGACACGGGACACCAAAGTCAAATGAGTAGCATTCCAAAAACCACAAGGCCCTAGAGAAGATTTTTTAAAACTCATAAAAATCCACTTTCAGTCATCTGCCAGTAAGATGACATTCATGGACGGACATAGAGTACAACAAGCAATAACCATCTCCTCCCAATACAACGCCGGTGGTAATTTTTAATCAAGCATCCTGCTGCAAAATGCAGTATTTCCCAAATGAACTTATAATTTTCCTCAAGCACTTTCCAGTTCGCATTTCTCTAAGGGGAACTGGGGTCCTGTCTGTGGATTTGTGGCTGGGGATGCATGTGCATTAGTGAGGCAGACCCTGCTGGGATCAGCAGCCACTTCTGCACTAGGAAATGGATCGGGGCCTCTTCTTGGGAGCCTTGCCCAAGCCTTCTTAACAGATCCCCTTTGTAGTGTGGCAGGAGGCCACACTATTCCTCTGTCGCCTTTGTCTCTCAGTGTGAGAAACCCAGATTAACTTCTAAAGTGTCTTCCTTGAAATCAGACTTCACCTCTCAGAGACCTGAAACGATGTAGGCCTGATTTGTGCTGAGAAATGGTTCCTCAAGGGGGAGGACCAGAGGGAAAGAGGTGTGTGTATGTGTGTGAACCACAGATAGCAATTCACATTCATGAAAACAAGCCACAGAACCAACCTTGGTGTTTCAGGTTTATGATGATAAAACCTTTTTTTTTAAAAGAAAACTGCTATATTCACCAGCCTCATCCCAATATACCATGAAAGTCTGATAGTTGCTTAAAGGCCTCACTCTGGTCAAGAATAACCCTGAAGGTTTCCTCTAGCCATGGTTCTTAAATTGTTTTTTTTTTTCCAAGAAGTCCAAATACACTTAAGACTCAATCCCAGTCGAAGCTGTCACAATCTTCCCTGGTACTATTAATATCGTGGCTCCTATCGCTAATCATTTTGACTCACAAAGTTGCCCGCCGCAACAATCAAAATGAGGCTGCAAGGTAAAACAAAAAGAGGTTGGGTTGCTTTACCGTCATGCATTTTGCAATCTAGCGAACTTCCTGGGGTTTTGTTTTCTTCTCTCACCTCGGGCCCGGGATGTTCACCTCTACCTTCGTGGTGGAATGCCCGTAACCCCTCCCTTCCTGCACGGGACCGGCTCGGCCTTCCTTTACAGCGGCACAATGCAGCACCGAGCTCCTCAGGAGTCAGCAGAACGCCGCACTGGTGTAATGCTGAGCGCGCCTCGGCACTGGGGAGGTCCCCACGGGCGTCGGTCCACGACTAGCATCCCCAGGCCGCCACCACAGCATAGCAAGGCTCGCAAGTCCCCTCCCCCTCAAGCCGGGAAGCCCAGGCCGGGTCCGAGGCCCGCGGTGAGGGTTGGCGTGTGCGCCCAGGCTGGCGCAATGACTGTGCACCGAGCATCCTCTGCCGAGGCAGGGCTCTCACCGCGGCACTGCAGAGGCACCGCGGCGGGCATGGCCTCCCTCCCGCACTCCCGCCCGGCCGCACCTTGGTCTCCTTCACGTGCTGCTTGACGCCCTCCGGGTACCACTGGACTCGCACGTAGCCGCGGCGCAACGGGCTGGCCCGGCCCTCCTCGTGGCCCGCGCCCCCGGCCTCGGAGCAGCCCGAGCTGCCGCGGCCCTCCTCCTCGCCCTCGGAGTCCGAGTCTTCGCCGTGGATGAGGCGCACCAGCCCGAAGTGCACCGAGCCGCGGTAACGGCCCGATACCAGGTCGTGGGAGAAGAGCAGGCGCTGCGAGCCGGCTTCGGGGCCGGAGTCCGAGGACGGCCCGGAGGCTGAGTCCGAGGCTGGCGCTGGGACCTGAGCCGAGGTCGGGGTGGGGGCTGCGTGTCGGGCTGGGGCCGTCTCTACAGCTGGGGCCTGGGCGGGAGCGGGAGCCGCGGACGCGGGGGCTGCGGGGTCCGCCATAGCTGCTCTGCTGGAGTCTCGGGCGGCGGCGGCGGCAGCAGCGACAGACGAGTGGGGGCGGGGCCAACGGCGCGAGGGCGGGGTCGCGGCGCGCTGACGTGACACTACGTGATGCCGTCGTCAGGGTACCGGGATGCGGTTGCTAGGAGTCAACACCTCGTCGCTAGGGGACGCTGAAGATGCTGGGGCAGGGAGGGGACCCTCAGTTCCTAGGGGATAAAAGCGACGGGAGCGGGAAGGGGCGGGGACCCGAGGGGAGAAGTGGAGTGGCCAACAAGGAAAAAGGGGAGTGGCTAAAGTGGGGCGGAGGATGGTCCATAAGCTGTCAACAACTTTAATAAGCTCCCTTGGTGCCTGCCCCAGCCTGATGCTAGGCACTAGGAAGGGTTATGGAAGGATATCGTCTCTGTCCTCTAGGTGTTTACAGTCTAGTTGGGAAGACAAATACGCATTACAATAACTAAGAAAAGCAACTCCAGCCAGCTTGGTAGCAAGACTATAATAGATAGATGTAGCCCATACATAGAGTACATCCGGCTAGGAGTTCCAAGCGGTTAGGTTCTTGACAGGTCAGAATGTCATAACCCCTTAGAGACTGGTCCAGGAGCTGAGGAAGGAGGCCCAGCGAAAAGTAAGAAATAAAAGTGAAAATTGGTGGCTCCAGAAGTTTAAGTCTGCTTAGATGAATTCAAAATTCTGTGAGGTCGCTTATGCATGGAAAGAGGTAGAAATATGAAGTGAAGAGCAGGCAGGCTGGGCTTGGTGACGTATGTCTGTATTTCAGGACTTCCTGTGGCAGGAAGATCCCAAGTTCAAGCAAAGCCTGGGCAATTTTAGCAACTTAGCAAGTTCTTGTCTCAAAAGAAGAAATAAAAGTTTAAAAAGGGCTAGAGATGTTGCACAGGGTGAAGGTCCTGAATTCAATCCCTCGTGAAAAAAAGAAAAAAAGAGCTGTGAATTCTAATTTGTTTCACTGACACTTCCTAACCTATAAAGGTAGGCAGGCAAACTAACTTTGTTTCACCTCAGTTTTCTCATCTGTGCAGTGGGATTGATGATAGCTGTACTGTATCACTGGACAGTTGGGAAGAATAGATGAAGCAGAAGAGCTCCCTCCATAAAGCTTAACCATTATTCTGGTTGTTCAAGGTCCCCTAGTCTAACTAAATTTCAAACTGGCAGACCACTTATTCAGTTATACTTCAGGCCTGCTCCATATTGCCATTTTAAAACATAAATAGCAATTCTGCTAAGTTAATGTGTCATTGATTAAGTTCCAAAGGATTTAGACTCTTTCTCAGAAGACAGATTTCTAAAGAATTGTTCAAAAGAAATAAAGGATACTCAAGATCTAGCCCTAACCTTTCTCACTCAAAATCATTTTTTCCATATTTTGCTGCAGGACTATCAATGACATTGGTAAGGTAGTTAGATGTTACAGTGTTTAGAGTCTTTCTTCTCAAAAGTAGAACTTTGCTCTCCGGTCACCGACAGGCTGCTAGGGATTTTTTTCATAGCAACCTGTTTACTGAAGCACAAGCTATGCTTTGATTTACAAGTAAATATTTCTAGGAGAAAATCACAAAAGATGATATTTCCAAATATTGTACTATCTACATAAAATTAAACTGGCAGAATTTACAAATTAATGTTCAAGCAGACAGATAAATTATATAGCCTTTTGCAAAATCCAATCTACAGCATTTAGAAATTCATACAGGCCCAATGCAAGCTACTGCGGATTCAGAACGACACTCATGCACAAAGCCCAGGTGGCAGACTGACTACAAAAGATGCCCTGGACCAAGTACTCGGAGACCATTGAGGTAATACTGAGCTCAGATAGGTTTTGTACAGACTCAAATCTTAGAAAATTCATGCATTAAGTATAGAAAAAAATGGGACTAGGGCCGGAGATTTAGCTCAGTGGTTCCGGCACCTGTCTTGCAAGTGCAAGGACCCGGGTCGGATCCCCAGTCACCACATACAATACTGGGAGTGGATGCCCAGAATCAACCAGTACCACATACCACAGAGCCGGGAGTGGTCGCTCACGTCTGTCATCCCAGCACTCAGGAGGCAGAGGCAGGAGGATTGCTGTGATGTGAGTTTCAGGCTGAGCTCAGGGTCAGCTTGAACTCCAAAGCGAGACCCTGTCTTAAAAAAAAAAAAAAATGGGACTAAGAGCAGAAAGAGAATTGAGTTGTGATTTAGAGGAAAGCTGAGTTCTCAAGCCATGGCCTTGGCCTTCCCGTCCCAGACCACAGTGCAGAATGGCCAGTTTGGAGCCAGGGTGGGAAGGATGCTGACCCCCCCCCCCACTGAGGGGCAGATATAACAGGTAGCACATTCGCTTCTATTGTACTTCCCATTCCCCTTCGCCCTTGGTGCCGTTTGCCTAAATATTGTCTTCCCATGGGACTGGCGTGGCCACCGCAGTATCTGTGGGGACAGTGGCAGAGGAACGTCTAATGTTGGCCTACGATAGGCTAACATTTACTAAGCACATCTTATAGGCCAGGTTCTTTTGCATACCTTATCTTGTTTGTCATCACAATCAGACACATAACTTTTGTTGTGATGGGTTTTGTTGTTGTTTTGGAGACAGGGTCTCACTTTGTAGTACAGGCTGCCTCTGAGCTCACTATGTAGCCCAGGCAAGCCTCGGACTCACAGCAATCCTCCTGCCTCTGCCTCCCGAGTGCTGGGATTACAGGAATGAGTCACTACACCTGGCATTGTGGTATGTGGTACTGGGAATCGCACTTGGGACCTTGCACTTGCCAGGCAGACGCTGGAACCACTGAGCTAAATCCCTGGCCCATTGGTGGTGTTTTTGAGACAGGGTCTTTCTATGGAGTCCAGGCTGCCTTTGAACTCACTATGTAGCCCAGCCTGGCCTCAGCCTCCTGCTTCAGTCTCCCACATAGCCATTGTTAACCCCGTTTTACCAACACAAGACCCAAGGAATTCAGTGCCTTAGGTTGCAGGTAGCAAACTCTCTGTTGCTACTGTTTCTCCTGACTTCCCGGAAGAGCTCCTGATTGTGGGGGAGGCTGTGTGTCTTCAGGTCCCTAGGGCTGGGATGAGTAAGTAGAATGCAGGGTCAGGGTGGGCCTCAGATCTATATTTAATGTTGAAAGTCCAAAGCACTCTACTCTGGCATATTCCTGTGCAGGTTGTTTATATATATATGAAAGTCCTTTCCTCCCCAATCTGAGTAATATTGGCACTCCAGGAAGACATGCCACGTTTATTCTGAGATTTCTTGTTATAATGGCTAATAATAGATACCACTTATTGAGCCAAGCACTATACTAAGTATTTTACATAGATTATCAGGAACTGGCCAGGTGGGTCGTGAGAGTACTTGATTTCAGATGTTCATCCTTTCCTCACTCGAGCGCCGCTGCCCACGCTGTGTTGGTGTGTGTCACCGGGTGCCCAGCACAGCACTGGAGTTCAGTACCCTGTCATCTCGGAGGAGGACAAGGTCTTGAGATTTGCACTGCCCCTCAGTGCCCGCTTCCTCTAAAGTTGACGCCACGGTGGAGAAGACCTGTGGGCGCTCTCCAGGCCCCTTTAGTTGGCCCCTTTGGGTTGCATCAGAACCGTTCTGGAGAGAGCACCTGTGAGTCTCTCTCCTCCACCACCTCATGGTGTCTTGGGGACCTCGGACCCGAGACGCTCCAGACAAGGCATGGGGCCTGAGTCCTAGCCAGACCTGTGCCCCCACCCACAGCCCTGCATGCCAGGCTAGCTGGTGGGTGCGTAGGAATAGAAGCAGCTGCTTAGTGTTTATGTTAGCATTGTCGAGATAGAGGAAGGAGAAAAAGATTTCATTCCATAATAAACAAACTCTCCTCTCATGGCTCCAGCACCAAACTCACAGAGAAGAGAATTACACTTCTTTACAATGTTCCTGTCAGACGCATAGCCACTCTGGCCTCTCTCCTCCCTGCACGGGTGGGTGGGGTGGGACTGGTCTGTCCTCAGCAGGCCGCTGAGCCAGGAGCCAAAGCGCTGATCTAGGGGAAGCAGGCCTGTATCTGCACTATCTTCACTAGCCACTGGCTGTCTCTCTGGAGGGCCCCATACTGCCCCCTGGGGAGCTTTGGCCTCTACGCACCCAAGCTCCTGGGCTTCTGAAGTTAAAAGCACCCCCTCTCCTGAAACCTCACCTGCTTTGCGCTGATCCCCTGGGAGAAGCACTGGTCTGCTCGAGGTCACTGTGCTGCCTGCTCAGCGTCAGGACCCAAACCAGCTAGCCGTCAGCCTCTCTTGCTCCTGATGTGAGGATGGGCACAAGCCAGCCACAGAAACTGCACTGGGGCATGAGGCAAAGGTGGGGCACGAGAGGGCCTGGGCTAGCAGGCTCCACCCTGCTGAAGACCAGGGACAGGACACAGCCAGTCTGCCACTCCTGCTCAACTAGGGCTGCTCATTTGACCTTGCTGCCCATCCTGACCGCTGCTAGCCCCTCACCTCCACTCGGGACATCTGTGAGGGGCTTTCCATCCTCAGTGCTCCTCCTGGGACCAGCTGAGGCCTCTCCTGCAACTCAGGGCCTCATCTCAGACCAGCTTCTCCCTGTGCCCACTTCTGCCACTTCTCTCTTACTGGTGTTGATAGATGGATTCTCCCCAACCAACTCTCTCCACGCAGATCCCAGAAGCCAACAGGCTTTGGGTGCAGGGGAGGAGTTGATTCCTCGGGAATCTGACCTGCGCAGCAGTTGGTGCAGCTGGGCCTGGGAAGCAGTTTCTGGGTGGGATTTGGAGTTGGGTGACCTCCTGACAAGGTCGGTCCCCAGTGGCAGGTGCAGTGCGGTGGCCCCGGTGCACTCTACGGCAGCCTGCTGGTGGCAGATGGGTATGGGCTGCAGGCGGAAGGAAAGGCCATGGTGGGTGTAAAATCTCAGCGTTGGAGAGGTGAGTGAGACACAGAACTAGGAGTGGGGAAGGTTGCTGCTGTCGGGGGCGGTGGCTGCAGCAGAGGGAGGCGGTGAAAGCCTGTGAGTATGAGTGGCCAAAGAGTACAGCGGAAAAGCCCCTGGCTCACAGCAGCCTGTGACACAGCGGAGCCCCAGTCAGGGAACTGGGCGCGCTGAGCATCAGCTTCCTGACTTCGTCAGCATTAACTGTTCTTATGGCGGGAGAAGTGGGACTCTGAAACACACTTAAAAGTCTTCAAGCCCCAGGTTCCTCACAGGTGTGGCCCTCTCCTGCCTGAGAGGGTGGTGTCTGCTCCTGCTCAGCACAGGACTCTTGCTAAGGAGACGTTGCTGGCCCAGCCTCGAGCCCAGTAGCCAGTCCACTGCTCTCCTCCCTTGCACAGACCACAATGAAGGTAAAAGACAGCCTAACCTACTGGTGAGGTGCTGGGTCTGGGGAGCCCAGGAAGGGAGGTCCTGGGCAATGGGTGCAGCAGGAGCAGGAGAGCAGGCCTGAGGATGAAGCATGCTGCACACAAAGTGTGTTTGTATAGGAGCACTTGTGGGTATTACAGGGATTATTACCCCAGCAGTGGGGCAAACCCACTCGTGCACAGCACTTTGGCCGGTTGGAGGAAGTGATCTCAAGCACTCTCCCCCCAGCTGGCCTTACACTGTGACTAGAAGTCGGGCACTCTCCAGGATGCCCTCAGCTAAAGGAAGCAGCCTGCCAGGCTTGGGCAAGACGGAAAAGACCCGGCTCTGGCCTGGATCTCCAAGAGCATCTCAGCTCTGGAGCGCCCCCTGATGACGACCTAAGGCATAGGCCCTGCTTGACTTCTCCCTCCAAGCGTCGCTTCGCTTGCTCCTCGACAGGGGTCGCTCTTGAGAGCTCCTCTCACTACACCTGCGGCCTGTGCTGTTTCCTTGGGACCTGGTAACAGATACGTGAACGCTGTAAGGTGAAATATGTGCAGAGCTGCGGCTGTGGGGCAGATTTTGTGTGCAGGAGAAGAGTTGAAAAAAGCCACCATCAAAATCACCAGAAACCCGAGTGTGGTTTACAGGCATGTATTCCCGTGCTAAACAACTTTTTAAATTTCGTTCCTCCTGTCTCACCCTCCCAGTGACTGGGATTACAGGTCTGCACCACCATGCCTGGCTCTTCTGCCCGTTCTTGGCTGCATTTGACGCTGCTGACTTCCTTGTCCCTTAGACTTTCTCATAGATTCAGGATGTGTCTTGATTATCCTTGGTTCCTTCAACTTTCTTCCCAGTAATCCCTCCACCCCCAAACATTGTGTCCCCAAAGCTCAGTCCTGAGCTTTAACTCGGGACCTTGTGCTTGTGCAGCAGGTGCCAGAACCACTGAGCTAAATCCCAGGCTGCTAGGAGGCAATAAATTAACAGTAGACTTTGTTATTTGAAGTCACAGAAAAAAATGGGTGAAAAGCAGACTCCTCATGTGCCCCCTCTCTGCCCACAGCCTCCCCCACAATCAGTGTCCTTCACCAGAGTGGCCTGTTTGTTGAAATCAGTGGATGCTGATGCCTGGTACAATGGTGCACATCTGTAATCCCAGCACTCAGGAGGCTGAAGCAGGACGACCGTCATAGGTTCAAGGCTAGCCTAGGCTACCTAGGGAGTTAAAGGCCAATTGGAACTACATAGTGAGAACCTTTCTCAAGAAACCAGAAAGAAGGTTGGCTTGGGGTTGGGCATGAGTGCCACACACCAGCGATCGCAGTGCTCTGGGAGGCTGAAGGAGGAGGGTCACAAGCTCGAGTCCTATCTGGGCAACTGAGTGACTTAGTACGACCCAAGATAAAGTCTGGTGTGATGGCACACACTTGTAACCCCAGCACCCAGGTGGCAGAGGCAGGAGGATCACCGCGAGAGTGAGTGATTGATTCATGGTGCAATGTTAGGATTAAGGGTGGGTGATTGCTTTTTTTTTAAAAGGGTGTGGTGGGGCTGGGGATTTAGCTCAGTGTTCACCTGCCTTGCAAGCTCAAGGCCTGAGTTCATTCCCAGTAACCACATACAACAGTGCTGGGCGTGGTGGTTCATGCCTGTAACCCCAGCACTCGGGCAGGCCGAGGCAGGAGGACTGCTGTGAATTCCAGGCTCACCTGAGCTACACAGCTCAGGGCCAGCCCGAACTACAAAGCAAGACCCTGTCTCAATCAATCAATCAATCAATCAGTCAATCAGTCCACTGGTTGTTTGGCACCACCCTAATCCCAGGACCCTAGATATAGTATAAGGGACAGAAAGAGGCTTGCCTTGTCCCTGGGTGCTTTGCTACCTCCTGCCTGCTGTGGGCTGTCTCTCCTCTGCGATGCCCCTCTGCCATTCACCCTGCCTTGGAGCCAGCCAACCACAGACCAAAACCTCTATAGACTCTGACCTCACATAAACCTTTCCTCTCTCAGCTTGGAGTGTTGGGTATTTTGTCCCAGCAATGGGAGAAGTTACTAAGACAGTAACTTTTGGTTTTGTGCTGTCTGCATGCTCCTACCTGTACAGTATCATATAGCACAGTTTCATTCCCCTAAAACTACTCTGTGTGCCAGGGGGTGTCAGCCTCAGGCAAAGACAGGAGAGGAGTCAGGAAGGAGATGGTGAGGAACAGTGAAAGAGGGGGTACAGGAGAAGTAGGTGCAGGAGGTGTCCAGGACACTTGCATTTACACCAGCAGCTCTGGTCTACTTATTAACCATTTCCCCTGTCACACTTTCAAAGGCAGCCCACTAGAGGGTTCACTGCATGTTCCCTGGTGGTGCTTCTTCTGGGGGAGGTCAATCCGATAAGAACTGAGTGGGATGCATCAGATCTGCCCACTACAGGCATCTGTAGGCGTGGTTTAGGGCAGGTGGTGTGGATTCGTCCATTTTCCATGCTATAATGAAACACCTAAGGCTGGGTATTTTATAAAGAAAAGAGGTTTACTTAACTTACTGTTTTAGAGACTGAGAGTCCATGATGGAGGGGTCCTGTGCGTTTGGCCTCTATCAAGGACCTTTTGGCAGCTTTATCACATCAGAGCAGAGGTGGGAATGAGAAAAGAGATTTCAGGGCAAGAGAGAGATGAGGGAGAAGCCAGGCAAGCTCTTTTTCCCCTCATTGAGTACTGGGGATGGAAGCCAGACTTCACATGGGCTAGACAGGTGCTTCACCACTGAACTACATCTCCAGCCCTTTTTATTTTTATTTTTATTATTTTTTGAGACAAGGTCTTGCTGTGGAGTTCAGGCTGGCCTTGAACACACTGCTGTAGCCCAGCTGGCCTCAAACTTGTGAGGGCTCTTCCTGCCTCAGCCTTTCAGGCAACATCATGCCTGGGTCTGCTCTTTTTAACATTTTTATTCTGAAGGACAGGGATGTAGCTCAGTGGCACCATGCCTGCCTAGCTAGTGTGAAGTTCTGAGTTTGATCCCTGGTACTGAAAAGAAAAATTTATTCTGAACAGGGTTTTTCCAACTTGTCCAGGCCACCCTTGAGCTTGGTTCTCCTGCCTCATCCTCCGAAGCGGTTGGGACTGTAGATGTCTGTCGCCGTATCCTACTGTTTCGTAACCAGTCTCAGTGACAGTTCCCACTTAAACCCACTCCTTAAAGACTCCACGTCACCTCCCAGTGCCACAGTGGGGGTCAGGTTCCCAACACAGGGCCTGGGGCACATGCTGTGATCACATTCACGCCGTGGCCGGAGGACAGCCTTCGCGTCACAGGCTGCAGCTGGGTGAGGGGCTGAGGCACGAAGAACAGAGACCACAGGTTTACACACATCTTGGTTCTCTGTCCTGGGAGATTGCTCTCTCTCCTCTCCTCAAGCCTGGGCCGAGCCTTAGCCATCTGTGGCCGAGTGTGGTGGTCCACAAATGTAATTCCAGCACTCTGGGAGGTGGAGGCCAGTGGGAACCCAGCCTGGGCCAGACCCTGCCCCAAGATTTTATAAAATACAAAAAGAACAGGGGATATAGGTCAGTGCAGAGGCTCTGAGTTCAATCAGCAGGATTTAGAAAACAAAACAAAACATAAAAGAGTCCCTCTTAAGCAGCCAGGGGCAGGGCCATCAGTAGGAAGGGTTGGCTTCCTCCAGGGAACACTGTGAACCAGACAGACTTTGTGGAGAATGGTCGTGTGGAGCAGCAGTTCTCAGTCCAACATGGCCAGGACTACAGATGAATTCTGTCCCTCTTGATCCTGTGGTTTTAGTGCCATTTTGCTTCAGGGCACCCTGGTCCTTGCGCTCACCACCCCACGGGCCTCCTCCCTTTCCTTCTCATGGCTCAGGGTGTTTGGTTCCAGTGGCCACCTCCCCTCTGCTTCTCTCTGCTCCTCTCTCCTGCTCCGCAGGTACTTTACCCAGTTTTAATGTACTGCCTGATCTAGTTCTCTGAGGTGCAGGACGTTGTTTTAATCACCTTTGCATTCCTAGGATGAAACACTTGGCATAAACGACTTACGAGAGAAAAGGCGTATTTTGGTTAATGATTTCAGAGGTTCTAGTTCATGGTCAGCTGGCTCCAAGGTACAAACGTGGCGGAAGGGTGTGGCAGGGGAAAGCTGCTGGCCCACAGAGGCCGGAAGCAGACAGCAAGAGCAAGGAAGGAATGGGAGGTGGGGACAAGGTACACCCTCCAAAGCACGTCCCCGGTGACTGAATTTCTTCAGTCAGGTGCATCCTCCTAACAGCCATTCAGCTAATGAACTCATCCATGGATTAATGTATTGATGAAGTCATCAGTCTCATAATCCAGTCATCTCTCTGGGTCCTGCCTCTGGACCCTGCCACATTTGGCATCTGTCCCTCAATATACTTTGGGGAACACTTCATGTGTAAACCACAGCATGGTTCAGGGCGGTTTTTGGTCCACGGGAAGGAATGTAGGTAGGTTCAGTGGCGTTCCCCAGAGCATCTCCAAATGGCTGTGAGTGGCCACCAGGGGGTGCGACTGAGTCAGACTTAGCAGACCTCTGCGGGTGCTGGAGTTTAGAGGTGGGGCTGTCCAACTGAGGTCTTGACGTGTTCCCCCTACCGGGTTCGGAGAGAAAGCCTTAAAGAGGTCTTTCTGGTCAACCCTGAGAAGTCTATTGATGGCTCCCAGCAGAAGAAACATCGGAAGCCCCAGGAAGTAGGTGGTTGAGGCAGCACAGTGACCCCCCCCATCCCGGTTCTGGTGGGCTTCACACACAACAGCGGGGCCTTGGAAGGAGGGAACCCTAGTGATAAGGACAGCGCTGCTTGTGGCAGGGGTCTTTCCGAGGTGAAGGCTAAGTATGTGCCTAAGGAGGGCTGGCATTGCAGTCCCTCCTCAGATGGGGTAAGAGCAGGCGCGCCCCCTGCAGTGAAGCAGCGGGAATGCACCTACCAGCAGGGCGCTGGGGGATTTCCGGAGCCTGGGCCGGCATGGGCAGGAGTGGAGATGGTGGGAGGACAAGACAGGTGCTGGCCGAGAAGAGTGAAGGCAGGCAGGGCGGGGAAGGAAAGGCCGGAGCTAGTGAGAGACAGAGGGGCTGGGTTCCCTCCAGGAAGGCCCCCCACACGAGCCTTCCCCTGAGGAGCGGCAGTGCCCCGGAGACACGCCGCTGACCTGGTTCTGACAGGCGTGGGCGGCAGAGCTCAGCGCGTGTCTCACATTCCCGCCCCGGTTCCGGCTTCTCAGTGTCCTCAGCCGTCACCGAGGCACTGCGTGTCACGTGATTTGCTCAGCAGCACCCCTTGCTCCTCCCTGCGTATCCCACTGTCCTGTCCATGGGGTGGCCGGTGTTTGGACTGTTTCTAGTCTGGAAAGCGCGAAGAGCAGTGCTGGGAACGTCCTTGCTTTGTGGGTGCTGGTTCTGCACATGAAGGAGTCGGGGGGAGCCTGCTCCCTCCTCTTGAGGGTGGGGTTCATCTCTCTTGACAGGACTGTCACGCGGGTCATGTGGGCTGAAAGCTGCTTACCCATGGTATAGAGCAAAGGGTAGAAATGGCAACGGCACTCAGGCTGCCTGAACAGGGGGACTCTGGGCCTGGGCAAGCCGGCCTCAGCCGGGCAGAGGATGAGGTGCTGGTACCCAGCTGGCTGGGTAATCCCTGTGCATCCATTGTGCCAGCACTGACGTCCATGCTCAGGGACAGGGACAGCGCCTGAGCCGCTAAGCCCTCCTGGCACTGCCTGCCTGCTGGTCTGCAGGAGGCAGGCTGGGGGATTAGAAACCAGCGGCACGTCAGCGGCACCTGCCACAGCCTCCTCAAAGCCCGGAGTTTGATGTTCCCTGGTTCCTGCGTCTGTGAATGGGCCCTCAGGGACGCTGGCTCTGTGGAGGGACACTGAGGCTCCACTCCAAGGTCCTGGTGAGTGACTCCTCCTTGGCTCTCAGCCATGGGCTTTTTTAGTGTCTCTGAAGATGGAGGGAGGAGGGATGACCTCCCCTGGGAGCTGTGAAGACCTGGGACGCTGCAGGGTGCCCTGAGAGACAAGGTGATTGTATGGGCTGGTCCTGTGAGCCGAGGGTGGGGCAGGCAGTGTCTTGTGTACCCTCCATGCTTTAGCTATGCGAAGGATAGAGGAGATAGGTTCCCATGTTTGGGGTCCCCACAGCCGCCCTGGGGACAGAGCCCATCTTTCTTTTTGGGGGGGTGCATGGCCTTGGGGATGAGAATCAGACCTGACCTCGGACTTGTCCTGCAGGCACAGCGGCCCTCCTCAGTGACAAGGCCCTTAGACGCTGGGACACACGGGAGACCCCAGCAGCCAGGATGCCCATACAGAGCATCTTCTCCCCGAAACCTGAGGACCTGAGCCTGCCGCCTGGCGCCGCCGAGTCCCCGAGCTGCCAGCGGCGCCACACGCTCCCTGCCAGTGAGTTCCGCTGCCTCACCCCAGAGGACGCGGTCAGCGTGTTTGAGATAGAGCGTGAAGGTGAGCAGTCCACTCAGACAGGGTGCGCGAAGCCAGCCCGGGAGACCCCTGAGACTTGGCCTTTGGAGCTGGGTGGAAAAGGAAGGATCAAATCAAGTGTGCCTTCAAGAAAGTGGGGACACACCTGCCCAGTCACCCGTCTTCCTGTGTGGGATGCGTCTGAGTGGCTACTCGCCATGCAGTGCCCACTGAGCCCCCACCTGCACCTCCTACCACAGCCTTTATCTCTGTCTCCGGCATCTGTCCGCTCGATCTGGACGAGATCCGACACTTCCTGACTCTGTGTCCCGAGCTGTCCCTGGGCTGGTTCGAGGAGGGCCGCCTTGTGGCCTTTATCATCGGCTCCCTTTGGGACAAGGAGAGACTCACTCAGGTGAGGCTGGGGCCGTGACAACTCACTGCCGGGGAAGCTTCTGCAGTAAGCCTGGGAGGCGCTGGGCAGACAGTGGGCAGAGAGCTCCAGGCCTGGAATTTTTTTCCAGAACGAGAGATGAGCATAGGCCATAGAAAGTGTCCAGCCCTACGCTCTGGGTTCTCCTCCATGGGGTTAGTAGCACAGTTACCAATTTGGAGTTCTCCTGGTGGGGGGGAGATCCGCCTGGGATGGGCGGTATAGAAGGAACAGGTATCACAGCAGGAACTTGAACCCCTGTGCCCTGCTCTCTCCAGGAGTCGCTGACGCTGCACAGGCCCGGGGGACGCGTGGCCCATCTGCACGTGCTGGCTGTGCACCGTACCTTCCGGCAACAGGGCAAGGGCTCCATCCTGCTGTGGCGCTATCTGCAGCACCTGGGCAGCCAGCCGGCCGTGCGGCAGGCTGTGCTCATGTGTGAGCATGCGCTGGTGCCCTTCTACGAGAAGCTCGGCTTCCGGGCTGTGGGCCCATGCGCCGTCACCGTGGGCTCCCTCACCTTCACAGAGCTCCAGTACTCACTACGCGGCCACACTGTCCTGCGCAGGAACAGCGGCTGCTGAGCTGCAGAGCGACAGCAGCTGCTGCCCGGCTGCGGGCGTGGGAGGTGGCCCGACTCCTGTCTGGCCTCTGTGTTCCCTTCTCTGCCTGCACAGTCTGGCTGAGCAGAAGGGCAGATAGCAGTTCCCCACTACCAACCCAGGCTGCCCAGACACAGCAGGGGTGCCATATCCTGTCCTTACCGGGTTCCCCGTTCCTGTCTTCCAAACTGTGTGCCCAAGAGCTGGGTGGGTGGTAAATGGGGGTGGCAGGTAAAAGGGGTTTTCAGACCCCTTCTGCATTTCCTACCTCATCCTGATGCTCGGGGTTCTCCTGGACAGTGAGAGCCAGAAGCAGGAATAGGGAGAGGCCAGGGGCCTGCGTGGTGGGCAGCTCTGGGGCAGGGAAGTGCGTGCAAGGGCCCCCCCTCTTCTGTTAGGTCCCGTGTGCTCTCCCACTTCCCTCCTGGCCATCTCACTGTCCCACATGGACAACTCTGCAGTCCTGAGTAAAGCAGTCATGTGCTGACGCCTCGTGGCTGACTTGGTGTGCTGTGGGGCTGGGGAGGAGGCTCAGGCGTGGTGAAGAGACTCGTCCCTGGCTGGCATAAGGCAGTGCCCTGGCTTCTCCCCCTCCACGTCTCAGCCAGGGTGAGCAGCATCCTCACTGCAAGGGTGGGTGGAGCAGGCTGGGTGGGGCTCTGGGATCTGAGATGCCACCCAGCCTTGGAGGAGACTCTCCAAGGTCTCTCCCCACCTCCAAGATGGTTGTTGGTCTAAGTAAATCCTGAGAAGTCCTACAAGATTTTTGCTGTCCCTTGGGTCAAGTCACTAACATTGAGCCGATGCCCTCAATCCCCAAAGTTCCAGCCTTCATTGCATTGGCAGTCTCAGTTAAAAGAATATTTCCACAAAGAATATCATTTAATACACTGAGATACCATCCATACAAAGTTAGCGTTATTTTTTAAAAATTAGGACCGTGATACAAACTAGTAAAAAAACAAAACAAGACAAACGAAAAACCAAAACCTAGCCTCAAGCGCACCTGAGCCTCGGGCACTCCCTGGGAGCAGGTCACTGGTGAAGTGAGGCACAGGAGGCAGGCCCGCCTGGCATCGGACACAACCCACGAGGCAGGACACTGATGCCAGGGGGAGGGTGGAGGGGCTGCGGCGCCAGCCTCTGTCCCTGTGTCCCTTCTAGTTATTTCCCTGCTTAGGCTTGGTGCCTACTCATGGCCACAGCCTCTCTCCTAGAATGCCCTGCCCGAAGCCTCCTGGCAGGCGCCAGGCCTCGTGAAGCAGGTATGAAACAGGAAGAGGCCCAGTCCTGGGTCAGTGGGGAGCAGCTGTGTCGGACAGGGGCTTGCTCACAGTGATGGTGGGGAGAAGCACCCACAAATGCAACAGCCCCAGCCCTGGGAAGAAAAGAAACGGTCCCCAGAGGGGTCACACCACCAGAGCCTTGGAAAAGCAGATGTCCTGGGTGTCTCCACGGTGGGCCAGGAACACCTAGGCCTGAGAAATGGGGCCTTACAGTGTGGGAACTGCCTTTACTGGCTGTCTCAGAGAGTCAGCCCCGCCTAGCTGGGAGAGGGCGCCCAGTCCCAGGGTGTCTGTCCATGCAGCTGCCCTTGGCAGGCATGGTCTGCGCAGCACCTGCGCCTGCCGGGTCGGGGGGTCAGTGCAGCACCTGGTCCAGCTCGTACTTCTCGCAGAAGTGGCTGGTGAAGGGGAAGCAGGTGAGGTACTCAATCCAGGGCCAGTTGATAGGGTAGATGTAGAGCCAGAGAACCAGGGAGGCGAAGAGGCCAGCGAAGACCAGCAGCGACACCAGGATGAGCGCGCGCTTTCGGTACTTGTCACTGGTTCCGAAGGTAATATAGGGCAGGAAGGCGAAGGCCAGCAGCATGCCGCTGAGGAAGCCGAAGATGTGGGCGATGTTGTCGATCCAGGGCAAGAGGCCGCAGACGAACAGGAAGAGCACAATGGCTGACAGGTTGAAAAAGGCCTTCCAGGGCCGCTCCAGCAGCTGCCAGCTCTGGAAGAGTTCCACGAAGAGGCAGGCAAGGAGGCCGAACTGTGACCCAGCTGGGCCCACCTGGGACAGAGGAGGGGCAATATGTGGCCCTGGGTTGACAGGTACCAGGCCTGCTCCTGGGCAGGGCTGAGAGCATCACTCAGAGACCTGGGCACAGCAGGAGCTGCCAGAGCAAGGCTGGTCTACTCCACCCTTCCTTCCACACACTGAGCACCCTCTGCGCTCCACCCAGGTTGTGAGACCGTGAACCAGCAGCACAAACAAGCCGGCTCTGGAGGGGCCGGGACAGGAGGGCAAGAGTTGGGCAGGACAGGCCATGTGACTGTCGAGTCTGTCGGCCAAGGACAGTCACATGAGCTCTCTCCACAGATGCTCCCCGCATGCTGTTGGGATGCGCCAGTTAGAACGAGACACACAGCAGCGAAGAGGGATGGGAAGCTCCTGCTGGAGGCTGACACTGAGCAGAGTGGTGCTCTGCAGGCTGGTTCAAGCCTGCCACACTCTGCTCTTGCTGCTGGTCAGGGACCAACTAATGCGCTCCGGCCGGGCTGTCCACCTATGGCTGCGCCTGCACAGGAAGGCTCCTGTGTCTGTCTGGCACATCCTCAGTGGGTGGGCTGGGAGCAGAGGCCAGCCTGCCCCACATGCCACAGAGCACCAGGCTGGAGTGGGGCACCTTGTCCTGCAAGTCCTTACCTCTGCCCGGTACGGAAGGAAGATGGCGCTGGCAAGGTTGCCCGTGATGCCACTGAGGATGAAGATGATAGCGATACGGTGCCAGCCAGCCAGCTTCTCCAGGTCACGCAGGATGGTCATTTGGAAGACCACAGACACGAGGCAGTGCACCAAGCTGGGGGTCGGGCACACCAGGGATGGTCAGCGCTGGGGAGCAGTGGGGTCGGGCGGGCTGGGGCCCCGGTGGAGGTGGTGAGGACCCTCTTACCCAGCGTGTAGGAAGAGAGACAGCCAGAGCCTGTAAAACTGATCTGGGATCTCAGGGTTGAGGAAGGGCAGCAGCCCACACACCTTGTCCAAGCAGTGCACCTGGGAATGGGAAGCACACGTCAGCGCTGCCGAGTCAGGGGAACAAGGGCCCTGTGGGCCTCCAGCGCAGCGTCCTCTGCCCAGGCCGACAGCCCTCGCCCTGACCTCTCCAAGGTCTCACCCCACCTGGGAACACAGCGTTGCCTCTTCATGGAAGTAGCCGTGCATGAACTCACAGTACTCCCGAGTGGTGATCTCACAGCTGCGGGCACAGGAAGGAAAGGGGCATCAGGGTCCTAGGGAAGCTCGAGACCAGAGCCCAGCACTTGGCTACAGCAGGCAGCCCTGAAAGCTCCCTCTCCTCCTACTCACACCATGGGCATGCTGGGCAGGGGACGGCAAAGCAGTTATGGGAGGGCATCAGCCTAGGGTGGGGGTGCCAGGCCAGCTCACCTGCCCTTGGTGCCAATACAGCAGGGGCGACCCTTGATTGTGCAGTCTATGTGCAAGAAGCCTGTGTGGTTGCTCTTGGCCTGTTCTGTGCAGATCTGCAGAAGGGACACAGAGGGGCAGCCTGAGTCATGGGCAGCCATCCATCCCACCTAACCCAAGCCACCTCCCATACAGGTGCTCAGTGGGGGCACTCTCACCCACCGGCCACTTGGTGATGTCGTTGGGCCAGATGTGAGCGCCACTGGAGGCTGGCTCCTCACAGGTCCTGGAGGCAGAGATCAGATTGGGACAGTGAGGAACCCAGCAGGCAGCCTGGCTGTGGGCTGCTCTGGACACATGGGTGGCTCATGGCTCTACCTGGGGTCCTGGTTGCACACAGCTCCTGATGTCCGCCTCTGGCCGAGATCAGACTTGTCCATGGGGGGCCCGGTATCCTCCTGCCACTTGACAAAGGTGGCCAGAGTCTCCTGCAGGGTGGAAGCGTGGTCACACCAGGGCAGTCATGGCATTGGGGCAGACAAAAGGCCTTGGAACAGGGGCTTCTCCAGATGCCCACCACAGCCTAAGCCCAAGGCCTTGGGCTTTAGGCAGAGGGCTGGGGCTAATCTAGGGGAGCAGCAGGTCCTCTGGGCTGAACGCCTGCGGGTATGTGTGGGGCTATAGGTTGGGAGATGGAGGGGACATGGTGACAGCCTTAAGGACCCTCCCCAGGCCACGGCAAGCACAGCAGGGTGGGATCAGAAGGTTGGAACCCACCGAGCAGTCCTTCCTCTGGGTCTGGATGCAGCCTGAGTAGTCATTCTGTACGCAGCAGCCTGAGTCTCGCTCCAGGTCTCGCTCTCGCCGCACCAGCTGCTCGATCTGCTGGTCCTTCCGGATGCAAGGGGAGAACTTGGCCCCCAGGTGAATCAGGTCGATCTGGGAGTGCAGCAGGGCGTGAGCCTGGACTGTGGGGATGACTGGACTCGGGGGCGCCCCACACTGCCGGAATCCCCCACCTGGGCCTCACCGAGCTGGGGCCGACCCAGAAATTCTCCTGCTGGATGAACTTCACACTCTCATACACACCTTTGTTCCGCAGCACCTGTCACAGAGGTTGCATCAGAAGGGTGAGCCAGAGCAGGGGAGGGGAGAGGGGAGTCCCAGGGCCTCTACAACAGGCTCGGGCCTCAGTGAACCTGACCCCTCCTGCTTCAGCCCGGGTGTAGGGTGTAGAGATTTGGCACCCACTGTGCTGAAGCCCCTTGGGGAGCCCCACTCACCAGCTGGGTGGTGACGTGCTGGGCAAAGCCCACAGGTGCGATGCCGTACGTGCAGATCACCAGCAGTGTGATGATAATGTGGACGAAGGTCAGCCAGTAGGTAAAGTAGGGCCTGGGGACAGAGCCCGGGTCAGCCCAGCTGCGAGGCTCCCTGGGCCTCAGCTCCTGCTCACCCCAACCCATCCTTCCCTGAGCAGCTACAGACGAGTATCTCAGTGTTTCCCTCAGCTTCCCAATGCCCTTGGGATGGAGTTTAAAGTCAACCTTCTGCTGCAGACCGCACAGCTTTGCTGTGCTCGCCCACTTCTGCTGCCTCTTTGCTCATCTTTTTCTGCAGGCCCAGGATCTTTGCACATGACATTTCTGTTGTCTGGGAGACTCTGCCCGTTTTTCTTCACCTATCTTGACAGTTCTCCCAATGAGCTCTTCACCCCGCTGTCCAGGACACTCACTATACCTGCTCTCGTTTGTTGCTTGTAAGCTGAGGTTCAGTGTCTGTCAGTCACACTGAGAATCACCTTCCCTTTCTTTAGTTTCCCTCAAGACCACTGCACAGGGCTCCTAGACCCCTCGAAGTCCTTCTCTCTAGGCTGCAGCACCCATAGTGGTGGTGCTGAGGAAGCAGTGAACCTCTGGGCCTCCACAGGGCAAGGTCCCGCAGCTGTGGCCACACTCCTGACCCACTGGAGATGGCCCTCGGCGCTGGCTGACCATGGCGGATGAGCTCACCGGTGGCTGTCAAAGCTCTCCAGCTGCCGTTGCACTGTGCTGCTGATGCTGCGGCGGTAGCTGCGGTTCAGCCAGTTGCCCACCACACCCAGGCCATAGTGCCGCTTCTTCCGGTCGAAGGCAAAGTGCTTGACGGTGGAGGCGATACGCTTGCCTCGCCGGGTTGCTGGGACAGGGGCATGGGCACACTCCTTCCTGGTGGCGACAGTGGCTCTCAGCGCTCTGGGATGGGAGTCAGGTATGGGAGGGGCTGGGATGCAGGAGAGACCCACCCCACACTCACAGAGGGGTCTGTGCCCCATCAGGGGACACCGGGGAGGCTGAATGTGGGACTGCCCGGAAATAGCTGGCAGAGAGCGGGGGGGACTCAAACACATCATCAGGCATGGAGCTCATTTCTTCCTGGGATGGAGGGCACAGACGATGGCATAAGGAGTTACCATCCCCCATTGCCCCAAATCAGTGAGAAGACAGGGGTGGACAGACAGGCTCTTTAGGAGGGAAGGAGAACCCACATGCCTGTCAGTCCCCCACCCTGGCCCCTGCTCTGGCTGACAGGAAGCAGGGCCCAGCCCCCATCCCACCTATGCCACCACGGGTCTGCAGCCTTCAGGTTTTTCAGGGCTTCCCCAGGATATGAGCAAGGCCACGCCTCCCACCCCCAAGGGCCCACACCCCATGCTTGCCTTACTAAAAAAGGAGGAGTCGAAGGTGTCTGCCCCATCGACCACGTCCTCATCCAGGAAGCTAGGGTAGGCAAAGCTGCGCTTGATCACCCGGCACCGCTGTCCAGTCGCATCCAGCACTGAGCGGCCCTGCACATGAAGCAGAGGCCCAGGCATCAGGACCAGGGCATAGCGACCCATGCCCCTGTGCCTCAGCACCAAGGGGCTCGCCAGGTAGTTCTGGGGATAGCACCTAGACAGTGGTTCCTGCCCTCGAATGGTACATACGGGAGGCACAGGTTAAAACAGTCCTCGAGGGCGAAGGCTGGGATGCCCATTAGCCTGGAGTACCCTACTCTGCATGGTCTGGGGTCAGCTCCTCCCTGGCAACCTCCACTCTTGACATGAGCTGCTGTGCTCCCCATTTCTGTCTCTTGGCCGAGCCCTGCCTCCCCATCCCAGGCCACACCTTCCATAGCTATCTTCATTAAAACCACATCAAACTGCTCCCCCAGGCACCATGCCACTGGGAGCACCACAGGGCCATTGCCAAGCCACTGACAAGCCGAGAAGGCTGCTCCCTCCTCCCCCTCCTGGATGATGTCTTCCCTGACACCAGGCCCTCCCCCAAACTGACCATGTACACGGTGATGCATCCCCAGCCTTGGGCACCGTGTGCCCAGCACTCCCAGACTTAGTAACACAGGTGGGCCACGTGCATCTCACTGGCCCCATCGCTGGCATGTGGGCTGGTGCAGTCTGGCTTCCAAAGTGGGACAGGCAGTGGGGGCCCCCATGGGAACGAGCACACCCTCTTTCCAGAGTCCCAGCACCCCTTGGTGTGAGAAGGAGGCAGCTGGGTGAGTGAGCCACAGGGATGGCACAGATGGGAGGGAAAAAGTGGGGGCCCTGCCTACAGGAGGGATCCCCACCTTGAGGAGGGCAGCAGCAGCCTGGAAGCTCATATGGGCCACGGACATCCTCTTGCGGCGGGGCAGATGGCCAGAGCGCACGCTGGTGAAGGACGTGAGGGACAGGACCCCGGGGGTCAGTGGCGGGTGGGGCACGTGGGGCCGGTCTACCTCGTCGGCATGGCGGAAGGCCCGACCCCGGGCCAGCGGATCCACAATCTGGAGGAGACAGATGGTGAGCAGGGCTGGCCAGCCTCCAGGAAAGCCGCCCAGCCGCCCTGCACACGGAGCCCACCTTGGGCATCTTGCAGGGCTTTGGAGACTCGGTGCCCTGGAAGGACAGCCCCTCCTGGCTGGGCAGCTCCAGGTCCCTCTGGCACGTGGCCTTGAGCCGGCCGTAGCGCACGCTGCAGTGGTGCAGGCTGCGGCGCTGCCAGTGCTGCCGCTTGCCCTCCCAGTCGTCGCTGACCCCGAACCACTGGGCTGTGCCCCTGTGGAGCAGACAGGTGGGTGGGTGGTGCACGTGTGTGCAAGGTAACATGAGGGGGATGGTGACTGTGTGGGGACGGTGCACGCTGACGCAGGGGTGGTGTGGTGGAGTGACTGCCTGTCTACACACTCAGGCCCATGTGCCTTCTGGGAAGGTGGGGGTCAGCCTTCCCGGAGCCCTATGACCCAAGACCAAGCAAGGGCTGGAGCACAGGGAGCCGGCCAGGAAGAGGTACCCCACTTCCCACTTCGCGGGCTCCACATGGTAGCTTTCTGCAAGGCACATGCCTCTAGGCCCGTTTCTCCATCTACAGTGGAACATTAGACCCTCACTAATGCAGGGAGCCACCGCCTACTAATACTTCTCACACATGCTGGAAGGGATATAGGGATAGGCTCAGCAATGTCTGGGTGCCCAGAAGCTATAGGTCACCAGGACAGCTGGGGGGGTGGAGTCTCACTTGCGGATGCTCTGGGACAGGGAGGCCTGGCGGCGGAAGCCTGGCCGCTTCTCCGTGCCATCTTGCCATCGTCCCTGCGGCTCCTGGAGGCTGACGCTCTTCATGTAGGTCGGGTTCTTGGGCCTCTGCAGGTAGGACAGGTGGTAATGTAGGCAGCCCTGGGAACAAGCTTGCTGCTTCTGCACAGAATTAGTTCACTGACTAATTTGCTTGTTTCTGTAGTGCTGAGGGTGGACTGCAGGGGCTCCCACAAGTCCTCTACTGAGACACACCCACAGCCCTCATTATGCATTTGGAATCCCTGTTTTCTCCTGTCTCCCAGCAAACCCCAGCATGCCTCGCCATGCAGCACCTTTCCATAGGACTTTGTATGTTCCAGGGCGAGCAGGCGGCATGAACATAGTACCCCTTTGTGCCCCAGCTCAGCAGGAAGCCCACGCCACTTGGGGCTTGCCCTCAATGAGCTCTTTATAGGGAGGGAGCTCATTTCCATCTTCCAAGAAGCCAGATGCTGTAGAGGCTGTGCGGAGCTGTGGACCCTGTGCCCCTGTGCCCTCAGAAGGGCACGGGAGCTGGCCAGTATCTGCATGCAAATAGCCAGGGCCCACGGATGCCCAGGAGCTCTTTATCAAGGATAGCACTCTACTGTTCCCTAACCCTGTGCCCTGGAACTTGATGCAATATCTTATCAAACTGAGGGAGGAGCAGCAGGCCCAGGGGCTGGGCTTGACAGGGCGGAGCCCCAGGAAGGAGGGGCCTTTTAGGGAAGTGAAACCAAACTGTTGAAAGGTCTTAGGTGGGCCCATCTGTTCCTGTGGCTGGCGGGCACAACCCAGCTTAGCCTCTCACCTGGGGAGTCATCCTGTCCTGCTTGCTGAAGGCCTGGGCTTCAGGTGGTGGGATGGTGATGGACAGGTTGGGTGGCTTCCGGCTCTGCAGGCGGCTGCTGTACACGGAGGATAGATTCCCGCCATTCTTGTCAGCTGAGGCCATGGTGGGCAGAGATCTGGAATAGAAATAGGGTGGGTTGCAGCAAGGTGGCAACACCCAGGGAGTGAGGACTCTGGTGCCAGGGAAGGCAGCCCAGGTTCAGAGCCAAACTGCACCTGGCTGGGTGGCACATCCACCCTGAGTCTAACCTCCACTGGCATTCTACACCAGCAGGGGTCAGGAGGACCTCAGCTTTCTGCCTCAATCCAACTGGCCTCACAGCTTCAGATAGGAACCAATCCAAGGAAAGACCTGAATTTGGAGCTGGGGTGGGCCAGGCCCTGGGTCACCATCTGACAGTCAAAGGGCCTAACTCTGTCCCTGGAAAGGGCATAGGGAAGAACAAGGTAAGGGCTCCAGGACAACCTGGTACAATGAGCCACCACTGCGGTGTGGGTACTGCTTCTGGGCAGGTGCTTCTCAGGGTGGGGGTTCCAGAGCCGTGCAGCAGGAAGTGGTGGCTCAGCATGGGTCCCAAGGGACCCACCATGCTAGTTCCTGCCCCCCACGGCTGTCAAAAGTAAAAGAAAACCAGGCAGTGACTTGTGCCCGTACCTCCAGCCAGTCCTAAGGTGGGAAGATCGCCTGAACCCATGAGTTCAAAGCCATGCTGGTCAATACAGTTAAATCCTGTCTCTTAAAAGAAAAGGGGAGGGAAGGAGAAGGCAGTGAAAACGCAAACAGTAACTGAAAATGTCTCTTGTCTGGTATTTTTTTTTTCCCCACAGGGGCAAGTACTTCATTTCAACAGCAGAATAGCTATGTGTCCATCGAAACGAGAGACCTAGAACTATAAAGCAGGAACCTCTGGACCCTCTTCTCTCTCTGCTCCTGGAAAGACCATGATATTAAAACCTACACACACTCACCTTCTGACCTACAGTGTGGACCTCTTTCCGTTGCCACATACAGACAGACAGACTTCATCTGCTCTGCAGATGTCAAGATTTCACTGGGTCGATCGCACTGAGGTCACTGGATACATGGCTCTTTGGGCCGTTCTGTGCCCAGTCCTGCAGCAGACACCCAGGCCCGCACCGTCAGTGGAGCTGACCTCACAGCACGCATGCGGCGCCAGGCTGTTTATCATTCAAAGCTCTAAAACCTTCACCATCACTGTCTGTGCGCTTGGTCAGGAATTACAAGTTCTAGGAACGGGAAGCCGGGGGGAAGGGCAAGGAGATCTGTACTTCAGCAGATCCCGCCAGATGGCTCTGGGCGGAGGGCAGCAGCACGCCCTGACTGGGTGTCTTCCACTCTTGCACCACTGACTCCCAACCCCACGGCCTCTCTCCTTCTCTTCCTTGGCTAAAACCCTTAGTATTTTCTCTCTGCCACTCCCAAGGTCCTTGGCAGAGGGTTGATTTTCTTCCCCTTCAACAAGGCCAGGGGCCCTATATCATGGGAGCTGGTCAGGAGTCATGAACAAAAGCACTGGGTGGTACATGCCTGAAAACCCAGTGCTGTGGAGGCTGAGGCAGGAGGATCTCTGAGGCAGCAGCCATGCAAATGTCTATCAACTGACAGAACGGTAAACAAACAGGTTGATTCATATGATTCCTTCATCCCTGCCACAAAAAAGTGCACAGCAAGGATGGGTACAGGGCATGGCTATGAGCACATCACAGGAGAGAGCAGCCAGAGACCAGCTGTGATGGGAGTCTGTCCACCTGCAAGTCCTGAAAAGGACAGTGTTGAGAGTGTGTGTGTGTGGGTGGAGCACTGCACCTCCAAAGGGCTGTTGACAAAAAATACAAATCTTGCCAGCTCTGGTAACACATACTAAGAATCCCAGCACTCAGGAAACCGAGGCAGGAGGTTTTCCCTGAGTTCAAGGCCGGACAGTGTGACACTGAATTCTAAGGAAGCCTGAACTCACAGGGAGATCCTGTCTTGGAAAAACAAACCAAATGCATCCTCAGGCAGCCCACACTGTCTAGTGGGCCTCAGCCTCGGTCAGGCACCTCCGTCCCGCCCCCGGCAGGGGAGAGGGCAGTGTCTCTGAAGCCCTGGGCTGCAGCAGCCCCCTCTCCCCTCCCTCCCCACTGATCTTGTTCATTCACTGCTGGCTGGCTTCTGCCACATCCCACCCAAGTGCCAGGGGAGCACTGGCCCCTCGGGTAGCATCCATATGATTTGTTAAGAATGATCACATGAGTGAGGCTGCCCCAGGCTTGGCCCCAGGTTCTAATCTTCAGATCTGGGCTTGGCCTGTGGCTTCCCGGGCTTGTGAGCAGGCACCTACAGCATGCCCTAGAGTCCAGCCTCCATGCTGGGCACTGGCAGGCAGGTGGGCAGATGGCTCTACGTCAGCCTGTAAGGACAGGTGGCTCAGGGGGCTGCTGATCATTGAGGGCTTTCTCTGTTTTTGAGTTCTGGGCATTGAACCTATGCCTTTGCACTGAGCTACATCACAAGCTCTTTTTTTGGGATAGAGTCCTGTAAATCTGCTAAATTGCCCAGGCTGGGCTTGAACTTGTGATTCTCCTGCTTCAGCCTACCAGAGGGCTAGGATTACAGGTGTGTACTACCAGGCCTAGCTAGCTCATCAAGACCTCATCACAAAAACAACAACAGAGTAATGCCCTTTCAAGTTGCTTGGCAGCCCCACCCACCCACGACTGGACTCCTATGGATACAGCTGGAGTCTGGAACCTGATTGGAGCTAAACAGTAGAATCAGATGGTGCCCATTCTCTTTCTCCGTTTTTTGTTTGTTTGTTTTAGTTTTTGTCTCACTTTGTAGTTTAGACTGGTCCTGAACTCAGCCTCAAACTCAGCAATCCTCCTGCCTCTGCCTCTTGAGTGCTGGGATTACAGGCATGAGCCACCACGCCCGGCACTGTGGTGTGTGGTGCTGATTGCTGCTGGGCGTGAGTCTCCACACTCACTATTGTTGTTGTATGTGGTTACCAGGGATCGAACCAGGGAACTTGCGTTTGCAGAGCAGGTGCCGGAACCACTGAGCTAAATGCCCACCCCCCATTCTCTTTTAATAAGGGTTTTAAAGTTTAATTAACCCATATTTATAGTACATAATGACTGCATGTGTTGTGAGGGGCAGATACTTGTACACAACACATCTTCATTCTTCTGACTTCCATCCCCCTTTTTCCCCATCTCTAGGTCCCCTTCTGTTTACAGAAGATCTCTTTCTGTTTCCTATTAGCTATCTTTGAGCTTCCTCTTTAATTACTGATACTTTGGGTTTCTCCTACAAGAGAAGCCATGGAAGATTTAAGCTGGTGTGTCTGATTTACTTCACGTAATGTTATGGTCTCCAGGTCCATCCATCCCTATTCTTTCCGTTTCAAAATTAATACAATAAAAACATTTAATTTTAACAGCTCAGGAATTGCTGGCTATCTTATTATTAAGATTTCCATTTGTTTAAATCAGCCTGATATTTGAGACAGTGTTGAATCTAACTGGGGGCATTTTGTTGTCTTTATTAATAATTTATTGAGGTGAAAGCCACACAACGTACGAAATCATACAGAGAACAGCTCAGCAGCATGCTCCGAAGTACGAGCAGGGCAGTGGTTGAGGCTCAGGGAAACCCACGGCAGGGCCTGCTGGGAGCAGACAGTGGAGCTGCAAGGAGGTGCCAGGAGGCTGGGCAGTGCTGTCTCCTGCGTGCCCAGCAAGGCTTTGTCCCTCTCTGTCCTCCAATCACCCTTCGAGGTTGACATCACTCCTTTTTTTCCTCTGTGGCAATGGCGATTCAAACCAGGGTCTCTGCTCTGAAACATAATGTATCCTCAGCCTTTTTTTTTTTTTTTTTTTTTTTGAGACAGGGTCTCACTTTGTAGTTGAGGCTGGCCCTGAGCTCAGCCTCAAACTCACATCACAGCAATCCTCCCGCCTCTGCCTCCTGAGTGCTAGGATTACAGGTGTGAGCCACCATACCCGGCACTGTGGTATGTGGTACTGATTGCGCTGGGCGTGAGTCTCCACATACAGTATTGTTATGTGGGACCAAACTCGGGTCCTTGCACTTGCAAGACAGGCGCCAGAACCACTGAACTAAATCCCCGGTCCAGCCCTTTCCATTTTTTAAGATAGGCTCTTACTAAATTATACACGTTGGACTCAAGCTTGTGATCCTGCTGCCTCAGCCTTCCAGAGCACTGGAGTTACAGGCCTGTGATGCCATGCCCGGCCACTGCTCCCATTGTGCAGCAGGGAACGAGGGATCAGAGAGGCTTATTAACCTGCCCAAACCCACACAGCCAGGGAGGGTGTGACTCACACCTCTATCCAGGGCTTCTATCCAGTCTCCTGGGAAGAGTGGCAGGCACTCTCCTCTAAAGTGAGAAACAGGAGCATGCACTCAGGACCAGGGGACCCTCCAAGGAGCCAAAGCAGGGGGTCAAGCAGGCAGGAAACCGAGTCTAGTATGCCAGTGCTTTCAAAGTAGCCCGCAGAGGCCTGGGGCTGCAGAAGGGGCAGAAGGGTTTCCCAGGGGCAGATCCAGGTCCCCTCTGATCTACTGGGCACCGGCCCTTAGGCTGTGCACATGGGATGGGGCCTCTGGCTACGGAAGGCCCTCGATCCAGCTGAGGGCCAAGGGGGCTCCTAGGCGGGCACCCTGCGCCCAGAGCCCGCACCCCCGCGAGAGTGAGGACCATGACCCTCCCTTTGGGTTGGCTCTGAGGAGTCACGCAGTCTCCAGAACACTGCTGCTCAGATAGCTCCGAGGCAACAGCCTCCCTTAGGACCTCTGCAGGGCAAGTCCCCAACACAGCCTCCTCTGGGGCCAGGGTGCAGTGAGAGGGCATCGGGTGGGCACTGCCCTGGGAAACTGGCACCAGAGGGGAGGGGGAGGGGAGGTGGCCAGGCAACAGTATCCTTCTAGAACCCCAGGGGGATTGCACCCAAGCCCTGGAGTCAGAACTTCAGATCTGCCCTGCACCCCAGCAGACCTCTACAGTCTGCCTACAGCGCCTCTGTCGGGCCAGCCCAGTGCTCCTGGGAGTAGTACCACCTCCTCCAGGAAGGTGCCTCCTCACCGCAGACAGAATCCAGAGCCTCCTTGCTGTCTCACAGGGTCCTGCAGCTGTGCCTATGCGACTGTGGGCACCTCCTTGAATGGCTGGCGCTCGTCAGTCCACACAGATCCTGCACACAGGCTGTCACCAAAACCCCACAGATAGCCAGGGAAGCAGCTCTCTCCTGCCCAGTCAGTGCAGGGCTCAGATGGAGGATGCTAGACAAGTTGGCCAGATGAGCTGGCACAGTGGAAATACAACTTTCAGTTCTGGGGGGGCCCAGCCACACCCACCCCATGCCACCCTAGCTGGGCCCCGCCCTCGGACTCATCTGCTATCTTCTGAGGAAAAGGAGAGACAAGCTAAGGCCATGGCACACAGACTGGGCCAATCCCAGGACAAGGCCAGGCCCCGAGAGAAGCAGGAAAGAGGCAGGGCCTCAGCCTCTCCTCCACCAAGCAGCAGTGAGGGTCCTGGACAACAGAGCAAAGCTGTGACACTCTGTGCCTCAGTTTCCTTCTCTGTTCATGGGGGAGGGGAGTGTCTAGCTTCAGCTCCTACACAGGAAGCCTAAACAGGGAGTTTTTTCAGCACCACTTCCTCCCAGGCCCTCCCACCACGCAGCAGAGAAGCTGCCAAGACCACCGCCACCCAGGCGTGCAGAAGTGGATGGGCTAGAAGTCCAGCTCCTTCCTCGGGCTCAGTGGGCTGGCAGGTTCCCAGGGCAGTGGTGGGCACTGTCAGGGCCACCCTGGGTTCTTGTTTGATGCACATCCATGGCAAATGGCAGAGGCCATGCAGAAAGGAGCGCTGGAGCCGCCCTGCCTGCCACTTATCTCCCACACCCACACGTGTTTGCCTCTGCAGAGGAAATTGTGACATCTTGGGACCGGCTCCCTCCTTTCTGTGGTCGCATCACTGCTCTCAGATGACCTGGGTTGGGTAGGTGGGGGCATCTGAAGGACCAGGCTGTGGCAACAGCCATCTGCCCTCTCCGGCTCCCGGGGAGATGCCCTCCTCAGAGAGAGAAACCTCCAGCCTGGGCCTCAGACAAGCTGTGAGACTCCAAAGGACCCTGGATAGAGGGAGTGGGGGTCAAACTCCATTTCTCCTTCCTCTAGGCTGGCCTCCAGCATGGGGTGTGGAGAGGGCAGATACAGAGGAAATGTAATGAATGCTCAGATCCCCGAGGGACCAGGGTCTGAGGGGTCTGCACCTGGGGGCCTAGGCCAGTGCCCCTCCCCCAGCCAGGATCAGATGCACACAGAACGCAGACTCAGAAACCACTACTGCTGCCCAGAGAATCCGGTTTCCCCACAAAGGGTGGGGCTGGGCACTCCCAAGCAGGGCTGTCAATGAGGCCAGGGTAGGCAAGGCCACCCCAGGGAGGTCCTCCAGAAGTACCACCAGCACCCAATAAAGGCAGGATGCCAGAGGTTGCCCCTCCCCCACGGCACAGAGGGCACAAGCCCATACTCACAGAGCCACCCCTCTGTCCCCTACCAGTCAGCCCTGCAATGCTACCGGTATCCAGGAGTCTAGCTGAGCCCTTCTCCTCCTGCCTACCACCAACACCTCCATACTGGCAGGTTCCTAGCAGATCTCTCATTCTTGTTAACACGAATTGATTCCCCACATCCCTGGGCTTGCAGACTTGCCTAGATATTGAACCAGACAAAGAGGCAGAAAGGAGCTCGGGCCCTGAGGTGAGGGAGGAAAGGAGCCCATTCGGGGAGCAGGGTGTGGCCAGGGAACAGCAGCAGGGAGAGCTGTCACCTGCGAGGCAGTAAGGAAAGCATAGCTGGCTCAGAAGTCACTTCCAGCTCTGGAGCCCTGGGGGCAGGTTTGCTGAGTGTCCCCACAGTGGGTGGCCAAGAGGGAGGGGACAGTAGGGGGCTGGCCGCGTGTCACTGTATGCCAGTCCCGGACTGAATCACAGGATGACACCCAGAAGGCTGGGGCGCACAAGTTCATTCTCTCCCTCGTGTCTGGCCACAGAAACCAAAACTCAACCTCCCTCCCTGGCCGCTGCTGGGAACCAGGGCACTTTTAGAAAGCTGCAAAGAGGAAGAGGGCCCTCATCAGCTGCGCAACGCCCAGCAGAGCCCTGGCTCTGCTGACCTCTGGAGCCCTGGCCCGGCCGGCCGGCCCCGGAAGGAAGGAAGGCAGGCAGGCTCAGTAAGCACTGTCATCTAACTCTAGTCTCCTGGCCAGTCCCCCGCAGCCAGTGACTCATCCTTGCACACTCCCAGCCCTGGCGGAGGCAGTGGGATGATGGAAGGGCAGGAAAGTGAAAAGCCAGCTTGCCTGAGGTCTGGGTCCAGGACTTGGGAAGGGCTGTGACAAAGAGAGGCAACACTGGCAGCAAATGGCCAGGTGGAGGCTCAATGACGGTAGGCAGGCACAGGCGAAGGGAGAGGACCAGGGCCCTGAGCTCCCTTCTGGGACCCTTCCCCAGGGGACAGTGGCTGGTGGTGCAGTCACAAACAGCACATTCTACCTGAGCCCAGCTGCTGCACACAGGGAGGGAAAACAGAACACCCGTGGGTGGGTATGCTCAGAATCCCCACACAGCCACCCCAGCTCTCCTCTCCATCCCAGGCTCGCCTCAAAGTCAGGGCAGGTTTGGGGGCTTCTCTGGGGTTTTCCCTACTGGACCCAGGCTCTGGGCTCCCCTTGACCCAGTTACAGTGGTTTGGCCATTCTGAGCAGGGTGTGAGGACACCCTATGCATGTGCAGGGCCAGGGGACAGACTGTCCCTATGTGCCCCATGTCCTCTGCCCTGGCCTCTGGGCTTTCTCAGGAACACTCAGTAGAGGAATCAGCAGAGATTCGAACCCTCCCTCCTCTGCTGGGGACCCTAGACAGAGGTGGGGGTTCCGGAGTTCTGTATTTCACAGATGTGAGAATGCAGCCAGGCCTCCCCACTGGGCACCCTCCTGCTCTGGAAACTGCTAGACCCCAGGAGTTTTGGTGGGCGGGATCAGGCCAGCGCATGGCAGCAGGGCAGGGATGCAGGTGCCCCAGACAAAACGCAGGGCACTTGAGACATAGTAGGAGCAATTCCCAGAGCTCAGGGGTGGACTGTAGCTCTGGGGGGCTGTGAAGCAGGGATGTGGGTGAGCCCCAGGATGCTGGCCCAGCAGCCCAGCCTCCTCTGGGAAGGATGCATACTGCACTCTACTCCCCCAACAGCTGCACCCCAGGACACAGGAGGAGCCTGGAGAGGAAGTGGCCACACCAGTGTCACACAGCACAGGCCTGGTGTGAGCTGCATTTTGATCCAGTTTGCAGATTTGCTCTCCAGCTGGGGAAACAGGAACTGAGTCCTCATGGGTGTTTGGAAGCAGGAGAGGCCTGGCACATGCTCAGCAGTCTGGGCAGGACAGGTTCAGGCCAGGCTGGAGCGCAGGCTAAGTCCACTCTACTTCCGTTAGGGACTCCCTGAGACCAAGGTGCCACTGCCCACGCCTGTGTGGCTGAGGCTCTGCCTTGGGCCTTTGAGTGCACAGGCTGCCCAGTTCCTACCATCTCCTGCTCGTCTGACTGTGCACAGTGAAAATTCGGCCTACTGGAGAGACGGTGTCACGATCTGCCCCTAAGGGCTGGCTGCCGTGGGCGAGCCACTTTGCACTCTGGAGTCTCAGGTGGATTCCACACAAGATGCCGGGGAGCCTCCCAGCACCTCAGCTCTGGCAGCTGTGTCTCTGCTAACCAGGGGGGTCACACCCAGAGGGCTAAGTACCCTGTCCAACATCTCTTGGCCAGAAACAGACCCTGTGCTGGCCAGCGGAACACCGAGAGCTCTACGGAGCCTCGGCTGCCCTGGGCAGCCTCTGTTCTGCCCCATCACATGGAGCCCCTCCTCAGGGAGGACGCATGCCAGGCAGACACTTTTCGGCTTGTAAACAGTCATTAAAGAGCTAGTAAACCTGATTTCCCAGAACCTTGCCCTGCAGCTCCCCACTTCCGCTGAGAGAAGCTGGCCCTAGCTAAGTGGCTGCCAGGGCTTGCGGGGCACTTGGACACAGGCCCACCTGGGCTGTGCCCATACCGGGTAGGCTTGCAAAGCCACCTGTTCACTGCCTCCCCTCCCATCATGCTTGGGGGCAGCATGGGGCTCTCTTGTTGAGGAATGAGAGGGGCTGGGGGCCAGGGGCAGTGCCCAAATCTGGCTGGGCCACCTCGCAGCTGGGAGACTGTGGGCACACTGCCCCTGCTAAGCCTGTTTCCTTTGCTGAGAGAGGGGTGGGGCCCGGCCACATGAGGAACCTGCACAGATGCCAGCGAAGATCCTGAACACACAGGGCCTGGCATGCGACCAGTAGCAGGCTGCTGGCTTTGTTTCATCCCAGCTGAGCTATGCCACTGCCACTCACATGGCCAAGAGCCCCAGAGGTGACAGGTGCTATGTGACAGGTAGGGAAGCTGCTCAAAGATTCTGAGTGACTTCTGAGGTGCCACAGTCAGGGAGTACATGAAGCTGCACCCCTGCCAGGGTCCTATGCTCTTAACTTCTGCACTCTGCAGTTCCCTGGAAGTGAGGCAGTCAGGTGGCAAAATGATGCACGTGGAGGGAGGGGCGGCTCCAGGTAGCTGGGGTGCACTGGCCTTTGCTCACGAGACCCTCCCATCATCAGGCAGAAGCGACAACCCCAAGCCTTGGAAAGGCTTCTCAGCTTTTGCAAACATTATCTCATCTAATTGAGAGGAACAGCAGAGGAAGCTGTCATTAAGTTCCCTGGCTGGCGTGGCCCTCATTCCATGGCAGGTCCCCCCATCCTGCTCTCCCAGGTCCCTCTCCTAGGTGCCCTAGCGGCCACTGGAAGTCAGAATATAAGGACCCATAGGAGTGGGAAAAGGCACCTCATGCGAGGGATCAGGGGCAAGAAGGTTTCTTGGTGCCACCTGGACACAGGGCAGGGGCTACACAGGTGGGAAGCAGCGGAGAAAAGTGAAGCCAGCCCACTGAGCTCAGTTCCAGCCCCAGGAGCCTCTGGGACAGAGAGTCAGGCCGAGGGGCACTGCCTGTGAACCCCATGCCATGAGGGATACAGAGTGGGCAGGTGAGGACACCTGGGGGGTGGCAGCAGTTCCAGCACAGAGGGAAACCTCAGCCCACATCCCAGACACAGCTGCTTCTAATACCAGTTCTGCTCCTCTGGACACACGTGCTACATGGGCCCCTGACAGCTCACATGGTGGGGCCTCAGCCATGACCCAAGTGTCATGCACACATGCACCTAAGATGTCCCAAGTGCATGCCCATGGTGACTCTGCTCACTGTTCCCCAAACAGCCCCACACTAGCTAATTCCCACTGCAATCTTCAGCTCACGATGCTCCCACTGTCCAGCTGAGGAAACTGAGGCACAGACTATTTCAGTGATTTGAAATGTTACTGGGGTTGGCCTTATAGACTGCTGTGCTTGAGAGCCTGAGCCTTGCCTCTCAGCCTGAGCTGGGAATTACCTACTCCCCCCACCATCACCATGCTTACTCCATGCCGTGGGTCAAGGCTCAACGGGCTGAACCCACAGTCCTGCAGGTCTGGGGAGCACTCGAGCCAAACAGCTGCTGCATTTCTCTCTCTTTTTCTTGAGACAGGGTCTTGCTATGGCCAGTTTAGGCTTGCCTCGAACTCAAGATGATCCTCCTGCCTCTGCCTCCCAAGTGGGATTACAGGCATGTGCCACCACACCAGCTATCTTGCTGCAACTTTTAACTACAAACTTGTCCCCAGGTCCTTGCATGAATTTACTGAAGAGCCCTAAGGGTGTATGGGCAACTCTGTACTCCCAGAAGGTGACACAAAAAGAGCAACTCTCCTTATACAAACTAGGTGTCAGGCAGACAAAGGTCACTTGAGGGGCAGTCCCGGGAAAGCCCTTCTTCCTAACAGCTGGGCACATGGCAACTTTTGCTGTGAGGTTGCCTGTGTCTCGAGAGCTGCCTGGGCTTGGCAGCTTCCCCTTTCCAGCCAATGTGCTTTCCGAGGTCAGCCAGCCACTGGCTATGTCCGCTACTCCTCCCCTAGCCTGGCTCAGCTGGAAAGGAAGCCAGGAGTCACTTCCGACACACTGCAGAGGTATGAGCTCACTCTGGAAACTCCCTCGGGCTTCGAAGCAACACCTAGGCCTGCTCCACTGCCTGAGGCACAGACCCCAGGGCACGTGCAGGTGGAAGGTCACCGGGAAAAACACTCATCTCCCTTACATTACACCAGGGACATGTAGGGAGGGGATAGGTGGCTTCTCAAAGTTAATGGGGCACACTCGACCTCCCTGTGCCCTCATCTAATGTCTGTCTGGAGCAAAGTTCACACATGTCAGACAGGTTTCCCGCGGAGGCCAGGGCACTGTCCAGAGCTCGGGGTCTAGGAGAAAACACAACACTGGCCTGAGAGCAACACTGAGCCCCGCCGTGGCAACCCCAGTGCATGCGTGGGCATGACTGAGCCCTCGGCTTACAGGAACTGAAGTTTCCTTCCTGGATACTATGGTGTGGGAGCGGGTGGGGGGACAGAAGGAGCGGCAGTGGCTCAGGGATGAGCCAACTATGTGGGAGTCACTGGGCGGTTCGTTTACCAGGTTTTGCCAGTGAGCCTGGGGCCAACAGCTCTGTGTGGGTCTAGATGTTCAGTTGGTGGCTCAGGAGAGACACATGGTGGGGCTACTGTGACTGTTTTCTGTCTACAGGAAAAGTGGTCAATTCAGTCCAGACTGTCATAGAAAAAAGACCAAAACCAAAAACAAACCAGACACCTCCATCTGCCTGCTCTCCCAGGGTACTCAGACATTGTGGCCAGGTACCAGAGTGGATAGGACAATGACAATGGTAAAACTACTAGGAAATGGGGAGAGAGGGAGTGGCCTGGCACCTGGGCACAGAGGTGGCTGCCTCATTTGACGAGGTCCCACCGTCACTAGCAGAAAGCTAGGAGTCCAGTACACTCCGACGGTACCCAGTTGCTCTACTAGGGTCTGCCAGGCCTTGATGTCTTTCGCCCCTCACTGCTGCTCAGCTGATGCCAGTGGTGCCTCCACCACGAGTGGGTTCCCTCCCTCACAACAGCAGCTTTTCACAGTGGGAAGGAAGGTCAAGGAGCCATAGGACCAAGGAGCTCAGCTTCTCAGGGATGACTTTCCTGGGATAAGGAACTGGATTCAGATGCACGCGCTCAGAAGGGACAATTCCAGCAGGTCACATGATATCACACATCCATGCCAGCTCCATCAATCCAACTTTGGGAACATCCACAGGACCAACCCCATCACCGACTGTCCTCAGGGATTTTGGAGCTCAAGAGGTGGCCTGGGCTGAAGGACTCATTCCCACCTCCTCTTCCTGCACTCTCTTCCTGCTGGGCCTGTGAGCAGGGAAGACAGACTCCAAACACACCACTTGCCCTTCTTACTCTCATCGCTATGCCGCTCCCCTCACCACTGAGGAAACAGGGTCAGAGGGGACTCAACAAATACAGTACCTAGACACACCAGGTGCTGGAGAGCGTTCCTCAGTCTCAGCACAGAGCTATCGAGTTTTTGCGAGGCGGACACGGGAACCACTGAGCTAAATCCCCAGCCCACTATCGATTTTTGGGACCGAACAGTTCTATTTAGCAGCATCCCCAGCCTTTACTTGCAAAAATCCAAGAGCGAGAACACTTGCCTCCCCTCCTAAGTCTGTAACAAGCAGAATGTCTCTAGACATCGCCAAATATCCTCTGACAATGTAAAGTTCCCTACTTTCAATCCTTCCATAGCCAGAAGTGGTGACACACGCCTGTAATCGCAACACTCTGGGAGGCTGAGGCAGGAGGACTGCAAATTTGAGCCCAGCCCTGAGTAACTTGGAGACTGAGACTCTGTCTCAAAAGATTTAAAGCAGGGAGGGGCACTAGAGATGCAGCACAGCGTGAAGACCCCAAATTCAATCCCCAGTATTTTTTTTTTAATTGCCAGTTCCCAGTTGAGAACTGCTGTGCTGTAACAAGGTTCACTTTCTCCTTCCTGCTTTACTGTGACAACAGCATAACCTCTGTTAGTTCATTATTCCACTAGCAAATGTCACACACTCTGGAGTCGTAGGTCTAGCCTTGTGAGGGTGATTTCTCAGAAACACCCCCTCTTTCGTGCTCTCTCGAGTCTCTCCCTCTCTCCCGTCTTTCACTGCGCTGCGAAGGCCTTGAGAGCTGGTTCTCTCTACGCCCGACGCTGTCAGCGCTCCAAAACCTCCCGCCCGAAGCCTTAAAGAACCTCAGGGGACCAAACTGGTAAAAGGCAATCCGAGGCCCACTATCCCCAGCCGGTCGGTCCAGAAGTCCGGGCTCCAGGGTCCAACTGCAGAGCTCCGGGGCAGCCCGGCGACAAGAGCCCGCCCCGTCCCGCCCCGTCCGCACCTGCTCCACCTCGGCGACACTCGGCGCACAAACTTCGGCCCCGCCGCCGGGTGCTCGTCCGGGATAGGCAGCAGGCGGGGAGGTCCGGCCGGCCGGCACTTCGGGGTTGGGGGAGGCGCTCAGCCTGGACGGTCCCTTCTCCTTCCGGGCTTTCAGTTGACGTGCGCCGGGTCGAGGCCGAGTCCAGGGCCAGCAGCCTGGCCCCGCTGCCCGCGCGCGCAGAATACGCCCCGCCGCCGAGCGGCCCACGTGGGCCCCGGGCGCTCCGTGGGGCGGCGCCTCCCTCGCGCGTCGCGAGGCCGCGCAGTGCGGCCTAGGCAGCCCCGACGCGACCCGACGACCCCCCGGCGCCTGCGGCCTGGCCCCACCCGGCGCCCCGCGCTCACCTTCCCGCGGCCCAGCGTCTCTGGACGCAGCTCCGAGCGGCGCTTGCCGGCGGCTGGGCGGTGGCTCCTCGGGGGCGGGGCGCCGGCGCTCCGCCTCCTCGCTACCTGAGCTCGGGGCGGGGCGGGGGCTGTGGGCGGGGATATGGGCGGGGAAAACCGGCGGGCCGGTCGAGGGGCGGGGCTCCGCTTGCAGAGTTCTTGCGGCTCCCAGTCCAGCCGGGTCTTGGTCCCGGCAGAGACCTGTTTTCCTTCCACCTGGTCTCTTCCTTGTGCCATCCTCTTTCCTGGACAAAGCACATACCCTCGGCCTGAACTGCCACCATATCATCCCTCCTCCTAAAGAAAAGTCCCGAATCTCCCCTCCCCCTCCTCTGGCGCCCCGTTCTCGGGCCACACCGGCTGTTCCCTCGAACCCAGTCTGGGTGCGCTTGTCTCAGCCTGAAGGACCTTCTGTGAGGACCGAGTAGTGGTGTGGACCACGTCGTTATCTCCTTCAGTGTAACCATGAATGTAATACAAGTGCTCCCGGAGATAAACTGAAAGCAAGCTAGCCTAAAGAAAGCCTGTCTGTGATTCGAGTAGTGATCACCCGGTTACCGGATGCTGGGCTGCCCTGGGTCCCTTCCAGGGTCTTGTCTTGTTCAAAGAGTTGGACGAGACAACCAAATAACGTAGAAGTTTAACATTTATTAAAGGTAGCAGTAGGGAGAAAAGAACAGAGAATAGCTCTGAAGGAAAAAAAAAAGTATTCTTTGACAAGCGTGGTGGCATATGCCTTAATCCCAGCAGCTGGGAGGCTGAAGCGAGAGACTCACTGTGGGTTCAAGGTCAGTCTGAACTACGTGATTAAGACTCTCTTAAAATAATAATTTAAAAAAGTCTTCTAAAGAGCAAGAGTTGGGGGCCGGGGGTTTTAGCTTGGTGGCGCCACCTCCTGGATGGCATGAGTTCGATCCCCGGTACTGGGATCGAAAATAAATAAATAAAAAGGAGTGAAAATGGGAAAATAAGATATGCCCTGAACAAAGAAAGTGCCCATGAGGCCAATGGCTGCCATTCTCCTATAGCCCCATTCAGCTGGCATATTCGGGCCGACCTATGCAGGGCTCCGAAGCTGTTCTGCACAGGTGTCCTATGATTGACAGTTCAAGCCCAATTGCCTGTCAATTTGCCATCCCCTAATTGCCCGCCTCGACACCATTCCCATCGTCCCTCCTCAAACACTTGGCTAGGGCCGGGGATTTAGCTCAGTGGCTAATTGATTTAGCTCAGTAGCCGGGGATTTAGCTCAGTTTCAGCGCCTGTCTTGCAAGCGCAAGGACCCGAGTTCGATCCCAGTAACCACATACAATACTGGGCGTGGAGACTCAGCAATCAGTACCACATACCACAGTGCTGGGCGTGGTGGCTCATGCCTATAATCCCAGCACTCAGGAGGCAGAGGCAGGAGGATTGCTGTGATGTGAGTTTGAGGCTGAGCTCAGGGCCAGCCTGAACCACAAAGCGAGACCCTGTCTCAAACCCCCCCTCCAAAAAACAACAACAACAACAACAACAAAAAAAAAACACTTGGCTAAATCCCAGCTTTGCAACCGTGACAGCGACATCCTCTCTTCAACTGCCTCCTGCACCTTGCACAGCACCACGGATTAAACCCAGGCCCTTCCCAAACTGAGCCATTCCTACCCCTTTTTTAATCTTTAAAAATATCCAGTAATTTAAACCAAGTTGTGCTTTTCCGTGGCACATCAAAGTAATCTTTAACCCTTTTTTGCAGTCACATTTAATCTTTGGAGACATATGTAAGAGTGAAGGGTAGTAGCTCCAGGCCGGCTTGCTGTGTGACCAGGCGCCCAGGTGCGGGAGCTGTCCTCCGGGTACACTGCAGTGCTGTGCATCGGGTAGGGGCTGACTACCCAAGATGACAGCACAGACACGCCCTCAAGTGGATGTTTCTTTTTTATTCCTTCTTTATATATGAGTGTGAACATTGCTTCTAGTTTTTTGTTGTTCTGTTCTGTTCTTGCTTTTATTTCTTCCTTCTCACTTTCCCTCTTGTCTTAACTAGTTTCCCAAAGTTCATGTGCTCTTCATTTGACCTCTAGCCTTACTTCTAATCTCCTCCTTCATCTACTACTACTTCTTCTTTCTCTATTTTAGCCCCTAGCCCCTTTTAAATTTTTATTCCCTTGAGGGTAAAATCATATATTGAAGGAACACACACACGCACACGCACATGCACATGTGTGTATGTGTGTGCGTATGTGCGTGTGTGTGTGTGTACCAGGGATTGAATTTAGGACTCTGTTCTTGTGAGGCAGGCTTCAGAACCACTGAGCTAAATCTGTGGCAAGGGCATATTAACTGCATAAAATTTTCTGGTTTTACATTTCATTATATAACTAGAAGTATAGTTCGTATGGTTAAAGGTAGCAAGGTAATAGTTGCCACAGTTTGTCATTTTTTAGGCTATGTTCAATAAATTGAAGATGTAAGTAAAAGCCTATCAACAAAGAAAAGCCCAGAACCTGATGGATTCACTACTGAATTCTGCAAGAAATTTAGAAAAGACCTAATGTCACTACTTTTCAAACACTCTAATGAAAGGAAAGCAATATTCCCAAATTTATTCCTAGAAACAAGCTTTACCCTAATATCAAAACTGTAGAGGGGGCCGGGGATTTAGCTCAGTGGTTCCTGTGCCTGCCTTGCAAGCACAAGGTCCCAGGTTCAATCCCTGGTAACCACATACCACAGTGCGGTGTGGTGGCTTACACCTGTAATCCCATCACTTGGGAGGCAGAGGCAGGAGGATTGCTGTGAGTTCCAGGCTCACCTGGGCTACAAAGTGAGTTCAGGACCAGCCTGAACTGCAAAGCGAGATGCTGTCTCAAAAAAATCTGAGAAAACAAAAAATGGAGAAGGATCCAAACAAAAAAGAGAACAACAGGTTAGTATTCCTAATGAGTGCAGATGTAAAAATCCTCAAAAAAATAATGGCAAACAAAATGCATGAAGTCATCAAGAAGATTTTATTTATTTATTTATTTTGAGACAAGATCTCACTTTGTAATTCAGGCTGGTCCTGAATGGTCTATATATTTAAAATACCTCTTTCTCAAACAGTCATAAACACAAGCAAAAGTAACTTAACCCTTAAAATAAATATTGAGAAAAAAACCTGTATGTACTCACACATAAAAGAATATGTAGCATGGGGCCAGGGATTTAGCTCAGTGTTTCCAGCGCCTGCCTTGCAATTGCAAGGACCCGAGTTCAGTTCTGGTAACCACATACAACAGTGCTGGACACGGAGACCCACGCCCACCAGCAATCAGAACCACATACCACAGTGCTGGGCATGGTGGCTCACGCCTGTAATCCCAGCACTCTGGGAGGCAGAGGCAGGAGGATCGCTGTGATGTGAGTTTGAGGCTGAGCTCAGGGTCAGCCTGAACTACAAAGCAAGGCCCTGTCTCCAAAACAAAAAAAAGGAAAAGAAAAAGAATATGTAACATGTAACACTTTCAGGTGTGTGGGGGGAGAGTTACAATATATGTAGTTGAGACCTAGATCTACACTCATAAGGGGGTGGGAAGATGAGCAGTGTGGAGGGCAGGGGTGATGAAGGTGTCCCCTTTCCTGAGAATGAGGCTGACACAGGTCCCCAGGCCTCCTTTCCAGCGGGCTCAGCACTGACTTCCTTTCAACCCTGGGCTCTCAGAGGACACGCAGCCCTGGGATAGTGGACTGAAGAACCCCAGAGGAGGAAAGACCTGGAGTCTACACCAGCCACTGGCATTGATGACAAAGAGTCGCCATCTAGTGACCTTAATCGGTATTGCACCAAGGAACCCCTGCTGGTCGTCACCAGGAAATCTGATAAATTCAGCCTCAGGGTTAAGGGTGTAAGGCAGGGGCATGATTCTGGCTAGTAAGTTGCCAGGTCTTATATGAATCCTGCCTGTCTCTTAGGACTCCATACCTGAGAAGGGCACCAGTAACCTTCTGTCCAGGAGATCTCGAGCCTCAAGACATTCAACACCCTGTGAGCTCCAGCCCAAAGCGAAAAGCTCAGATTCCCCAGATGTCTGGGGGAGGCTGCTATGGAGAGATGGGGACTTGGGAAACTGCAGCTTTCTCCTTCTGGTACTGCTCTCTTCCCCAAGGTGGCTTGAAATCCATCTCCTCCCTCTCCGGACACATGCTGTGCCTACCGCTTACCACCCCTGCACTCGGTCATTTTAGTCCCAGCTGAGGCTGTGTCTCCCACAGGCCTTTGGGGTGGACTTTGAGTGTACTCACCTCACCCAACAAGGCTTAGCTTCCTCAGGCCTCTGCTGCATTCCCGCCACCCTGAGGAGGCCACGGTCACAGCAGACAGTGTGGCCTGGGGTTTCCCAGGGCTCACAACTGCTCAGGTACCCCCAGCTCAGCTCTGACTGACAAGTTACCCAACATCGAGTGCCAAGGCCTGTCTGGAAAGGCATGAGAGATGCCACAGACTCAAAGACCAATGGATTGGACATCACAGAGTCAAAACGTCTGTGCCCCAAAAGGCACTCTGACACATGTCTACGTGACACTTGCCTGTACTTTAGCTACTCTGGAAGCAGAGTCGGGAGGACTGCAAATTTGAGACCACCCTGGAAAACTTGAGATCCTTCCTAGATAAAATAAAATAAATTATAAAGGGCTGGTGATGTAGCGCAGTGCTTCCTGGGTTCAGACGTTGGTACCCTCTCCAATAAATATATGAGCAAGAAGAAAGACAATTCACAGAAGCATGAATGAAAACAATGAATGAAGTGCCCAAACTTACTGCTCAGGAAAATGGAAATTAGACCGCTAGCTTCCACATCGCCTTGCCTCCGTGGTGGGTCCCCCAAGGGAACCAGAGCCTCCTGGGGAAATATCAGTTCTTACACTGGCTGGGACACCTCATATTAACAGAAAGCAAGGAAGCTTCCAGGGATGAATGAGCAGCCCACATGGACCCGCAGGCAGCCGGTCAGCTGGCTAACTTGGAACAGTCTGAACATGGAAAAGAAGAGCGATCGTAGGTGACCATGATACTGCATTTACGAACACTCATGTATATGTGCCATGAAACTCAAGCCAGGAAAATCCAGAGACACTCTGGAGACTCCACTAAAGCATTTTAAAAATAGACTTTAATTTTATAACCATTTTCAACTTCATTCTCATTTCTTATTGTGTTGACTCAATACTTATGTAGATTGCTTGCGTGGTTGGGCATGCGTGTAATCTCAGCACTCTGGGAGGCTGAGGGAAGAGGATCTCAAGTTCAAGCCCAGCCTTGGCATCTTGGTCATCTAATGAAACCCTGTTTTAAATGAACTTTACAAGGGGTGGGGATGAAGCTCAGTCCTTGGGTTCCATTTCTAGTACTGGAATCAATTAATCAATCATTGTACATGTTTATTAGGCATTTATGAGACCAGTGTCACACTCTGAAAACTGACCAATAGAGAAAGAAGGAAGTATCTGTCTTGTATTCCAGTAGAAGCCGTATTTCATTGTTGCCAGATGGTCCCAGTGGAAGGAAACTCCGCTCTCAGGAATGCCAGATGGTTTCCACTGCTAGCAGCATAGGAACTGACCCCGGACGCTGGTGCTCAGAACAACACATAGTTCCTGTCTCATAGTCCTGCCTCACGGTGTCCGGGGTCAGGACTCCAGCCTGGCTCAGCAGATCTTAAGCTCAGTGCAGGGTGGTGTCCAGTCTTATGATCTCAAGAGTCTGCCGGCAGACAGTCCACTTCCAGGCTCGCTCACGCGGTCTGACTCCCCACTGGCTGTTGGCCAGTGACAGGGCTGGCTTCATGAGTGCGACACTCGGGCAGTGTTCCAGCAGTCCAGGGCCTCGTGTGCACAAAGGCTGTGATTGGTCTAAGTCTGTGCTGCTGTTTGAAGGAGCTTTACAATTGTATCTTTGAATTTGCATTTTGAAAGTGAAGTTTAGCAGGATAACGGAGCAGAGGACAGAGAAGGCAAATGTGTCCCCCATCGTTCCAGGCCATCCTGCTGTTATGAAGCACTCAAGTGGCTCCCACGAGTGCAGCCCACCAAAGCAGGAGAGTCACAGATAAGCGAGTGGGAAAAACCGCTGGCTTCCCCAGTGCTGTAAAATAAGCCAGGCTGGGCGGTGTGGGCCTCTAACCCCAGCACTTGGGAGACCGAGACAGAAAGATCATGAATTCAAGGTCAGCTTGGGCTCCATGGGGAGACAGAAGAGGAGGAAGAGGAAGTGAAATAAAACCGGCTGAGGTGGTTCTGTGAATGAGTGACACCCTGTATGAAACACGGGTGGTGTAATATTGCTGATTCCACATATGAGCGCTTATATTTGCAGGGAGAAGCTGACCTTGCTCCACGGAAACACTCACAGTGAGTATGGGGGCACAACCTCTATTCCTAGCAGTCTGGGAGGCTGAGGCAGGAAGCGTGTATTATGTATAGTATAGTGCATAAATGTATTATGCACTTAGAACAGACATCAACATTTTCACATCACCCTGTGCACATCTCACTGTTGGCCTGCCAGGTGGGTGACGGCATAGACAGCTCTGTACTTTCCCCAGATACAGTGACTACGAGTCACACCCACATTCCACTATGATAAAATATATGTTTTCACAACAGAACAATGTGTGGGTGTATTTTATCCCCTACGATGCTCAGGTAAACAAGCAAAATTTGTTAGCTGGAACACCGTGGGGGTAAAATTCCTGGATTGGCACTTCTGCACACATGCTCACACCTGGATGTTCATCACCCTGAATGAGTAAACACTAAGATTTCCTCCTATATCCCCGAGGCACTGGCTACTGTTGTGCTCGAGTGCAAATTTTTAGCAGAAAATATGGGATAGGTTGTTTTAACTCATGTTATATCCATTGCAGTAATTACTACTAACACGGTTTTCTGTGCTTTTGAAAAACAAGCCTCTTTTATTCACTTGATATTTGTCCCTGGAAATGGCACAGCAGCCCAGCGGTCACTGCCTCAGATGCCCACAGCCCCCCTCAATGGTGTGTGTTTATTTGTTTGATTTTTTATGAGAGAGTCCAGCCATGTGTTCAGACTGGCTTTGAACTCACTATACAGCCCAGCCTGGCTTTGAGCTCATGGTGATCCTGCTGCCTCAGCCACCTGAGTGCTGGGATTACAGGTGTGCAGCAAACCTAACCTCCGTGGTGCCTGCTCTGTCCCTCAAGGCACAAGGAGGGTGGAGGTGGCAAGGTGGAAGGTTCTGCCCTCCTGCACGTACTGCTCGGTCCACACACCAGTGGAAGAAGCCAGGCCCCTGAAGCAGCAGATGAGGCCAGGCAGCGGAGACAGAAAGTACCTGAGGGGGCATCAGGGGCCCTGGTCTGAAGTGGAAAAAAGTGCTCTATGGCGATGGGGTCTCCCTTGGAGGCGCTGAAGATGTACTGGACTAGACAGAGGTGAACATGCAATGCTATGAATGTACTGATGACTCTGAATTGACTGCTTTAAAATGAATAATTTTGGCCAGGTGAAGTGGTGCACACCTGTGATTCCAGTACCTGGGAGGCTGAGGCAGGAGGATTGCTGTAGTTAGAGGCCAGCCTGCTAATAAATAAATACATATATACAGTGGATCACTGAATAGTTAGCACAGTAGCACCTACTTGTAACTCCAGCATTCTAGAGGCTGAGAGAGGAAGACTGAAAATTTGAGTCCATGCTAGGTAACTTCGTGACTTAGTGAAGCCCACTCTCAAATTTCAAAATAAGTAAATAAAGAGCTAGGAATTAGACAGTCACAAAGATCCTGGGGTTACTTCCCAGTTATTAAAAAAAATAAAAAGGCCAGTTTTATGTGGTATGAAATAAACTCAGTTGTTGAAACCACCAGGTCCAAACTGTACCCAAGAGAAGATTATGACCAGGGACTTCTGCGAGTTGAATTGTGCCCCGCATTCCAATATGGAAGTCCTTATCGCCAGAACCTCAGAGTGAGATTTTCCCTAGAAATAGATTTGCTGCAGATGTAAGTAGTTAAGGAGCGATCACACAGAAGTGGGGAGGGTCCCTGATCCCACATGACCCTGTGAAGTTGGGGTTCTGCTATCCCCAGGCCAGGAGTGACCAGACCCTGGTGAGAGGCGGGAGCAGTGGTGTCCCCGGGTCCTTCAGAGGCTGCTGATGCTTCACCCCCAGACTTCCGACCTCCATACCATGAGCCCAGGGGTCTCTGTCCTTCTGGTCACCAGTCTGTGATAGTTGGTGACAGAGTCGTAGGGAACGAAGATGGTCTCAGTTCTGGGTGGTGGAGTCACTAGCGGGCCTCACACCACACCCTGACCCCGACAGATGACCTAGGATCCCTCAAAGCGAGGTGGTGTCATTCCCACTGCCAAGTCAGGCAGTGACAGTCACATGCGCCAGAATGGTCCCAGATGACTAATGGAGGCACCAGAAACCCAGCCCAGTGCCCAAAACCTGCAGTTGATAAGCCAGACCCGTGTCTCTACCTTGTGCAGGGCCCTGGGCTGACCTGTCCTATACTGCTTCCCAGCGGCAGCCAGGCCAGACCTGGAGGGGGCCCTTCTCCCTCATCCTGTCTTCCACCTGCATCCAGCTCCTCAGTTTCCTTCTGGCCCTCGGGTCAGTCAGTGAAACTTTCCCAAGCCTCAGTGGCTGACTGGGTGGCAAAAGAATGGAAGGCAATTCTATGCGTGGGGGTATATGCCTGTAATCCCAGCACTAAGAAGGCTGAGGATTGCCCTGAGTTTAAGGCCAGCCTAGGCTATATATTCAGTTCAAGGCTAGCCTGAACTATATAGTGAGACCTTGTCTCAAAAAAAAAAAAAAAACTGAAGGCAAGTTGGGTGTGGTGGCACAGGCCTATAAACTCAGCATTCTGTGAGGCTGAGGCAGAAGGATCAAAAATTCAAAGTCAGCCTAAGCAGTACTGTGAGACTGTTTCAAAAGAAAAAGTAAATGAAGAGTTGGGGGTACAGGTTAATGAAGGCCCTGGGTCCAACCCCAGGTCCTACTGGGGGCAGGTCAGAATCAAGCATTATTTCTTTGATTGCTGAACTCTGGGCGCATTTTCTTAAATTTTTCTGAGGCCAGTGTGCTGCTCGCCTCCCCCTGGTGCAGCGAGGGCCACGATATTGAGGAAGAGGACAAACCAAAAGGACACCTCGGGCCAGGGTCACAGCCAAGGAAACAGAAGCCAAGAGAGAGGAAAGACAGACAGACAGCTGTTTCCGGGAAAGGTGGCTGGGCAGAGCATTCTGGAGGTGCAGAGGGGAAGACCCACGGCCCAGCAAGGAGCCGGATGGATTCAAGGCAGAGAAGCAGGTCCGGAAGGAAGAGGTCCGGGGCGGGCAGGCCCTGTGCTCAGGCAGGGTGTGACGTCAGAAAACTAGGGGGTGTTTTGAAGGTCGGAAGGAAGCCTCAAGACCCTGTTCCCACGGTGACAGCGTCTCCTGGGCGGGGAGTGGAGACCACAGAGCGGAAGTGGTAGGCGGAGGAGGCTTAGCAGTCCTGAAGTGGGACAGATAGCGATCCCCTTTCCTGGATCACTTCAAACTCAACAGGGCAGCAGTCAGCAAGCTGTGAGGACGTGTGGAGTCCGGGGCCGCTGTGGTGCCCGCGTGGTCTGGATCTAAGCTCGTTCCCACAGTCCCAGAGGCCTCTTCCCGAGAGCAAGGAGCCTCACAGGACCAGCCTGAGCTGTGTGAAGCTAATTAGTTTAGGCTAACTGAATTAGCCTAAACTGTACATGTGGTGCGACCAAAAAATACGGCCAATGCTTTGATGAACAATATATTACAGTAATAGAGCTGGGAGTGGTCACGCATAACTGTAGTCTCAGCACTCAGATAGGCTGAGGCAGGAGGATTGCTATGACTTTGAGGCCAGCCTGACTGCACAGTGAAATCCTGTCTTACAAAAAAAAAGTTTATTATAGTGGAAGATACACTGTCACTAACACTCCCCTTCAAATCCTCCCCTTTGCTTCAAATACATTACTCCATCATTCTTGCCTTTCTTTTCTTTCTTTTTTTTTCTTTTTTCAGTACCAGGCATCAAACTTGGGCCCTTATGCTTCCAAGGTCAGCACAGTACAACTTGATATTATCCCCATTATCCCTGACTTGTTTTGTTTTTTGAGACAAGATCCTGCCATGTAATGGAAGTTTAGGAAGAACTTTTGTTGAACACACTGTGTGGCCCAGGCTGGCCTGCAACCCATGGTAATCCTCCTGCCTCAGCCTCCCAAGGGCTGAGATCACAGGTGTGGGCCATTTCCCAGGAGGAATCCTTGTGTGCACAGAAAGATATCCAAACACCCACTGTGCAGATGTGTCCTTGCACAAAGTCATAAATTTATGTCTAAAATAAAGCCTAGGCCAGGGATTTGGCTCAGTGGTTCCAGTGCCTGTCTTGCAAGCGCAAGGGTGCAAGGCCTGGGTTCGATCCCCCGGTAACCATATACAATACTGGGCGTGGAGACTCATGCCCAGCAGCAATCAGTACCACATACCACAGTGCTGGGCGTGGTGGCTCACACCTGTAATCCCAGCACTCGGGAGGCAGAGGCAGGAGGATTGCTGTGATGTGAGTTGGAGGCTGAGCTCAGGGCCAACCAGAACTAGAAAGCTAGACCCTCTCTCAAAAAATAATAAATAAAATAAAATAAAGCCTACTTCTGCATGGCTGCCTATGTGTATTTCCTGAATTCTATCTTCAAAGCAACAAAGGTTAGGGGGTCAGGGGTGCTAGAGTGCCCTTTTAGAGGTGGTTTCTAGGTTCTTTCTGTCCTGAGCAAAGAATTGGTCAAGATAAGTCCAAAAGGTAGTGAAGTTTTTACCTTTATGAAAGGTAGGAAAAGAAACATGCTCTGCAGAGTGAGTCGGGGCTAATTAAAAGTGGGAGATGAGTGAGAAGAGACCGTGGGGACAAAGAGAACCCAGGGGCCCCTAGCTCAATGGCTGTCAGTATCTCACACCCCTCAGGATGATGTCAGGTCTAGGCCAGCCTATCAGAAACCTGCTTGAGAATTGAAGCTAAGACTCTGATTGGTTCCAAGATTAGCGCTTTGGGGAAAGTTCTGCGCATGTGTCCAGGAGGTCTGTGATTGACGGGCCACGCCCACCCCCTCAGCCAGTTTGTCTTGGCCTCATCTCTTGCCCAGAAAAGATCCCAGGAGTGTGTGAGCAGGCCTTCAATGTCAGGAACCCTCTGGTGGCAGGGACCAAAGGTGTCTCTAGAATCCAAGCCCTGAGAGTTTCTCCAGGCTTGTGCCTCTGGTGTCTGCTTCCTGGATCCTCCGGTTGCTTTACTTCCCTCCAGATCCCTGTAATGACCACGTGTTTCTTTTGTGAATCACGGAAAGCTGCTGTGGATGCAGCTTCAAAGACTCCGCGTACATATTCAAAGCAGTATAAAATGTGTAGTGTGTACAAAAGATATTCACAAGAGTCTCTGCTTGGGGTGAATTCTCTTTCTATATTTCTGATATGCAGATAAAAACATTTTTTGACACAACAAAATTGTAATTTGGTGGCATGACTGGGATAGAACCCAGGGCCTCGTGCTTGTCAACAAGTGCTCTACCACTGGACTCCACCCTCAGCCCCATAATTTTTTCTTTTTTTGAGAATCTCATTACCTATTCCAGGCTGTTTTTGAACTAATCAGGTAGCCCACGCTGGCCTCAGGCTCACAGAACTCTTGTTCAGCCTCTCAAGTGCTATGATTATAGGCATACGTCCCCACATTTGCCTGCTCACACCATTTTTATTATTTTACTTTGAAACAGGCTCTCATTAAATCTCTAAATGGCTGGGGGGTTTTTGTTTTTGGTGTTTTTTTTTTTTGAGACAGGGTCTCGCTTTGTGGTTCAGGCTGGCCCTGAGCTCAGCCTCAAACTCACATCACAGCAATCCTCCTGCCTCTGGGCAGAGAAAAAAAAAAAAGGCAGGTATGGGGGAGTGAGCTCCTCAGGCCTGTCTTGCCACAACAGAGGCAACCATGTTGTGGTTACACATGGAGATGACTACTGAGACTGGCCGAGTAGTGGACCAGAGCTCTGGGCAGTGAACCTCCTGTCCCATCCACCTAACTTGTTATTCAGGACGCCCCTGCACTCTTCCACAGCTGGCCAGGGAGAAGGTCCCAGGCTCTGACTGGTCTTGCTTCAAATTGATGGAAGGACAGCGTTGACTGTGGCTCAGAGCCTTCTTGGCCCACCCTACTGCCCTGCAGGAAGTGAGCTTGCCACACACTGAGGAACCTCACACTCAGGGCCTGGAGCAGAGCTCCTCCCGCCCCAGGGCATCTTCCTGGGCTCCCCCTGCAGTGGCCGAATGTCCTCGTCCCTTTCCCCATTCATATGTCGTTATCCAACCTCAGCGGTGTTACTACGTTCCAGTATTACAAGGTGATTAGGTCACGGGACAAACAGGATTAGTCTCCTTGTAAAATGCCAGCGGCAGGGTTTTATGGTGCAATTCTGTAATCCCAGCGCTCTGAGAGGCCAAGGCAGAAGGATCTCAAATTTGAGACCAGTCTGAGCAATTTAGTGGGTTACTGAGATACTGTCTCGGGGATAGAAAGACAGACAGACGGCTGCGGATGTGGCTCCGTACAACGGCTCTGGGTCCACCCTCAGTACCACCACCAAATCAAAAAAATATGTTTTTGTGGCCACCTATATCTAGCAAATTGTGATAGCTGCCCAGATAGACCAAGACACCCTGATTTTCTCTTTCTTGGGGACCCCGTGGTCACTCAGCTCCTGCACTGTCATCTCCTTGTCTGTGTCTGTCCCTACAGGGCCTGGCCTGGACTGGCCTGGCTGATGCCTCTTTCCTCTGTTCTTTTCTTTTCTGTCTCCCTCATCCCCACCCTCCTCCCACCCTGCAGGCGGCCCCAAATGCTCAGGCCTCAGGCACCGCCTTGCCATCTGCCCTCTGCCCAAAGCAGCAGCACAGACACAGCTGGTCTGGCTGGCACCTTCTCAGCCGCCGCCTGCCCTCCTTTCACCCCAACCTCCAGCCCAAGCCTCTTCCCTCCCACACTTGCCCTGAATGATCTCATCTGATCCCAGATTTAATCTGGCCCCGGCCTCACTGTCTCTCTTCCAGCTGGAGTGCCCAGGTCACACTGGACACCCCCAGACCTGTTCTTGATGGGCTTCTCCCCACGGGAAGTGATGACTCTACCTGTCAACTCCCCAACCCTGGAGTCACCTCAGTGTACATCCTCTCTCTCACCTGTCATGCTTCACCCATGTGTGAAATCATGTTGGAGCAACTTTAAAATTCAATTTTAGCCTGGGCAAGGTAGTGCACACCTGTGATCCCAGCATTCTGGGAGGCCGAGGCAGGAGGATCAAGAGTTCCATCCAGTCCAGACAGCTGAGCTTGTAGCTCAGTGTGAGGGTCCTGGGGTCAATATAGAATATCAAAAAGAAGAAACAAGCAATAACAAAGAAAAATTTTAAATTTTTGGCAAAGACAAGCTTCTTTTACTTATTTATTTTTTTGGGGGACAGGGTCTTGCTACAGAACCCAGGTTAGCCTTGAACTGTCCCCAAACTCCCCTCGTTGGTTTAACGAGTGCTGGGACTAAGGTACACACCAACATGTTCAGCCTCTTGTTTGGAGGCTGTTGTGTTTTGGAGCTTGTTGTGTTTTGCTTCTGCAGGGCTGGGATGGGACTGAAGCTGGGAGGGAACTAAATTTCTGCATAAAATTGTGAGACAGGGTCTTCTAAGTGTCCCAGGGAAATGTTTGGAGAGTCTGTGGTGACCTCTGTGTCATCTCAGTGTCTTGGTACCTGTACCGCCAGAGAGCTACCCTGGTGCTTGCCGTCTTAGGGACCCCGCTCGTCCTTGGAGCAGTTCCTTCTGAGACCAGCAGGGGTCGCTGTGGAGCCGCGCCGCCAATGCCGCTTTGTCGCCCCGGGAACCGCCGCCTTCTTGTACCCCAGCTCTCCACACCCTGTCCGATCACAGCCCGATCTGGCCAGCGGGAGCTGACCCAGTAGCTGGTCTAAGCTCAAGTCTGAATGGGGAGCATGGGGCAGAGCCTCCACATTGCCCCTACTGCACAGTCTAGCCCCTCCCTAGCCTTGCCCTCGCTAGGGCTGGTGACAGCCACTGTCCCCTTACCCCCGTCCAGGAGACAGGAGAACCTCTCCAATGGTCCTTCTTCCGGGATAATCTTGAGTTTCTTTCTTTTTCAGCACTGGGGATTGAACCCAGGGCCTTTATGCTGAGCTACATCCCCGATGTAAAATCTTTAAAACATTTTTGAGATCGGATCTTGCTAAGTTGTCCAAGGCTGGACCCAAATTTGATATCCTCCTGTCTCAGCCTTCGAGACTGGGGGAATTGCATGATATCAGTTTCTGTTGATTCAGAAGCCCCTTCTCCATTGTGGGAGGAACCGACCTGGGAAGGGGTCTTTGTCCCTAGGACTGCCCCCCACCCATTCCTCAGCTGCCCCTTCTGGCCTTTGGATTGCATGGCCACCGATCCTCCCGGTCTGGCCTCCCCTGCCCCCACTGCTGCTGATCACTACTATTTTAAATTAGAGGCTATAGGGCCTCAGAGAAGCTGAGTCACTTGTCCAAGGTCTCACAGCACTAAGCGACTGTCCCAGGCTGGGCCCCGCCGTCTCCATGTTCCCGGGGAAGGCTCAGCCCGCCCTGCCCCCTCCGCACCCTTCACCATCTTTCAGTTCACGCTCACTCTTGGCCCATGTACTGGTCTCGCTTTCTAAGAGTGATATTTATTTATTCTTTGGATTTCCGTCCAGGATTCACTGTGCCAGGCCAAGGAGATGAAGGCGCGGCCTGTGTTCAAATTCACAGTCTGGGAGACGGTTTTGTGTGTCAGCTGAGTCCTGCTTCCTGTGCAGTGGCCTCGCCTCAGGGTGGGGACTGGGACCCTCTCCACTGCAGACCGAAGCCTCTCCGCAGGGGCTGACCTCCCTTTACAGCAGAGAGCCCCGGGAGGGTTGGGCTTTACACCGAGTCCAGCTGGCTCCCCGGCTTCTTCAGCCTCAAGCTAGTGTTCCACAAGTCCCCAGTCAGCGGGGCCTCACACTCACCTGTCCCAGTGTGGGCCGCATTCAGGTCTAGGCCAAGGTTCAGCCCTCATTCTGTGATTACAACATGCAGGCTGACCGGGCCTCCAACCGGGCCATCTGTCACCTGCTGCCTTCTTTTGCACAGGAGCTTTCTAGAAGAAAATCTTTATCCCTTCCCTTTGTGTAGTTCTGGTGATTAAACTCAGAGTCTTTGCCTTAAACTACATTCTGACTCCCCCACCTTTCTTTTTATGAGGGACATTTTAACCTCCTTTTTGAGACAGCATCGGCCTTCCTCAACCCCTCAAAGTGTGGACATGACAAGCCTGCACCCATGCCTGTCTCCCCTGACTCCACCATGAGGCAGACACCCTCCCGGCTCCCACCAAGCCTGGCGTCTATTTCTCAGCTTGTGCTCTGCCTTACACAGTGAGGAGCCCAAGGCCGTCTCGGGCCTAGCTTAGAGGGGCTCCCGGGTGGCTGAAGCTGAAACATGGGTAAGGGGGCGGGCACCCACCGGCTTTCGAGTAAAAGGCTGAGTCCTGGCGCTGAGGAGGAGACAGAGGCAAACGGAGGCAGGTGGTGGGGACAGACGGAAGAGCGAGTGCACAGAGACAGGGAGAACGAGTCTGTTTAATGACACAGATGGGTCTGGTTACAAACAAAGTACAAAAGGAAGACAGGCAGTTATGTGGTGACAGTGTGAGGGTGGACAGGAGGGCAAGGGCACAACAGGCACAGTAGCAGAATATCCTCGGGTCCGTGACCAAGGGGCACATGCAGGCGTGCCCAGCGTGGCTGACACAGACAGGTGGACGGGACCAACTGGCAGCCAGGAAGGGTATAGGGAGGCCAGGGGAGCCCGTGGCCCTCTCTTTGCATCCTGCATCTCCCGAGGCTGTCTCTGGGGCAAGCAGGCAGGCTGGTACCCCAGGTTTCTTTACTGAGGTCCCTCCCCAGTGGTTACCCCACGGGGAACTCCTGTGCCCCGGTCTGCCCTTGCCCTTGCCAATTCTAAGGCAAGTCAGTGAGTCAAATCCTGTGTGTGGGGGGGTGAGGGGGTGGGGGAGTCTGGTCTTTTTCCCCAGAATTGGAAAGTGTGAATGTGGGGAGCCAGGAAGCCGGGTCACTCCAACCCTGCACATCCAGGCCTGATCCTTTGTGCTGCTGTGGACCCTACCTGCTCCGGAACTCTGCCTCACACGTGGGGGCGGGACAGAGGGTCCCGGGTGCAGACACACGTGGTAGGTACGTATGTGTGCATATATATATATATGTATACTTGTGTTTATAGAGAGATCGTATAGAGAATATATCTGTATAGTATACGGTAGACATGTGCGTGGTACTCTAGATGGTGAGGTGCAGACCGGCATGCTGGTCGGCACGATGAAACGGGGCTGGTTCATCCCGGAATGACTCATAGACCTGTCCCCGCTTCCCGCCAGCCAGCTGCCCGGCTAGAGCCTCCTCTAACAGTGCGCAGAAAAGCTACCAGTGCGCCCCCTCCCTCCAAAGCGAAAGGTCCGCCCGCCCTGCTGCACTGGGGTCAGCATCCAGGCAGCCAGCGCCGCCTCCCGGCAGCTCAGGGGACTGCGGCCGCGGCAGAGGCCTCCTTCGGGAAGACGAGTCGGGGTTCCTCCAACTTCCTTGGCACCCAGAAATGAAGGGTCAAGGAGGATCTTCAGAACTCGGCCTTCTGCTCAAGGTGCTGCCAGGGAGGGGGAGCTGGGAGGGGTCCTACGGCCCTGAAGAGGGCAGCGTGGTGGGTGGGCTGTGGACGACAGGAGACGGAGGGAAGATGTTACAAGGGTCAGGGAACCTGGGCAGGGAACGTGGGGGTGGCGGGAGGACACTTCCGGCTGCATAGTGTGGTGGGCCATCCTGAGACCCAAGTTCTAGTCTTCCCTTTGCCACTAACTGCTGCGTAGTCCAGTGGCCCCTGGAAGCCCCAGATCTCTTCCCCTAAAATGTGGATGTCTGGATATCAGCCTTGCCTGCTTGCTTTAGAATGGAAATGGGGTAAAATCGTACTTCAGGAGGTGCAGAGCGCTGTACAAAGCTGAGCTTCCCCCTGTTCATTGGTGGACTTGCTGCACTCTAATTCAGCCTGTCTAGAGCACCCGCCTCCGCCCGTGTCCGGCTGTGGTCTGTCCACGGCCCGGGGCCCCTGGACACACACGCCCTGGAGCACAGACGGTTTAGTAAACAGCGGCGTCTGGCCGCCTCTGCCTCCCCGATAAGAGGAGCTGGCGGGGCCTTCAGAAGCCAGCTTGGAACTCACTCCCACCCTCCGAGCCTGTGGGACCCTGGAGTCCGTGGGCCGCAGGCTGAGGCCTGAGGCGCTAGTCTTCTCTGGGGTCCACACTCCATTCCTGTGGGAGACCAGGGTGTGGTGTAGGGCGAAAAGGGTGGAGCACAACCCCATGTTGTGCCAGCAGAGGAACCTCAGTGTGGGCCACCTGGCGGGCCCTCCACACAGCCCACTCCGTCCAGGCCTTGAGGAGTAGAATCCGGGGCAGATGAGGCGATTTCCGCGTTTCCTAACATTTGGCGATTGGCTTGATCTAAGTCCCTGGAGTCTAGCAGGCTGGAGAAGGGGGGCGCCTGCCATGTGTTTCTGATTCACTGAGGCTCAACCGCCAGCTCTCTGCAGTCTCTCTAGGCCCCTGTAAAAAAGCCTTTTTCTCGAAAAGCAGGAAGTCTTGTCTCAGGGCTGTAAACAAACCCATCTGCAGGCGGCAGAGCCTCCTGGGGAGAGGAGCAGGAGGGCGGGTGAGTCCCCGGCTGCTCCCTCCCACTGGTCCTGCCTGGACCCTCAGGGGAAAGCTTCGGGTTAACCCCAGCTCTCCACCTCACCACCACCCTCCCTGGGCAGGTAAAAACCTCTCGCTGGCTTCCCATTCACTCCAGCTGTGCACATCTGGAGCTGGCCTGGCCACGGCCCCAAGTTCCCGAGAGCTCAGCTCAGCTCTCCTGGGGCGCTGCGATGTGGGAGGATGCAGCACAAGCTCCCTGCCTGCCAATCAGCAGCAGCAAGGGCAGCAGGCCTGGCTGTCCCGTTAGCCTGGGGGGACTTCCTCCTCAGAGCACCCGAGGCCTGCTGTGAGCAGAAGCCCTGCGCAGGGCCTGCGGAAGAGACACTGCCTGTTCCATGGGAAACTGCTGGGAATGTTTCTTTACAGCACGTGTCCTGAGCTGCTGGCTGACCCTTGGCTCCCATTCCCACCTCCCATCTCCCTCCTTCCCCCTCCAGCCCTGCTCCGCCCTTCCATTCAGCTCCCACAGTCTGCTGCTGCCCCTCCCCAGGGGCTGGAGTGTTCCCAGCCGCCTGCCACGTTGGAGTCAAGCCCTCCCCTCGTGTTCCCCATCAGCTCCAGTCACTAGGGCTGGCCACCCTCCTTGAGCCCCGGGGCTGGCCTCGGGGTCAGTATGGAGTAAACATCCCCTGGTAGTGTGCCTGGGAGTGCCGCCCTGCAGGTCCTGCATGGGCCTGAGCGTGTGTGCATGCAAACACGTCCTCGTGATCCTCCTGGCACTGGCCCTGTTGAGGTAGAGGGTGGTGGGGGTGCTGGCCAGTGTGAGAGGGAGGACAGGCCCATGTGATGGGTGCTGGAAGGAAGTGGCCACAGTAGCTGACCAGGCCACTGGGCACTTCGGCAGAGCCGTAGGTCTTGTGCTCCCTTGCTTTTGGGAAGGGACAGACTTTCCCCAGGGGTGTTTGCACAGGCCGTGAGTCAGAGGGAGCTGTCTATGCCTTAAGTGTCAGCCCAGGGCCCCAGAGGACAGAGGACTGGCAGGAGTGGCCCAGCCCACCCTCAGCCCCTCCTCACGTGCTGGTGTTGGGGACCTGCTGTACCCAGCCCACTTCCTTGTAGGCGGCAGTCACGTGGCTGTACAGGAGGCCACGCAGCTTGGCCCAGGCTCTCTGCGCCTCTGGTGGGAAGTCATTGGCACACTCCTCGGCGAGCACCTCCAGAATGACCCCGGAGATGATCTGGAGGCAAAGGGAGGAAGGGGGAGTGAATGCAGGGCACCCCAAGCCCTGTGGCCCCTGGGACCCACTTCTGCCCCAGATGGCCCAAAGGGATGGTTCCCAACCTGAAAGCCTAGCAGTGGAGGTTGCTCAACATTCTCAGGAGGGGCCCAGCCCTTCCATCCCTTGGCCCCAGGTGCTGCCCTCCCCCTTGAGGCTTCTCTAGGTAGGAGGCTACGAGCCTTTCTAGTCTGAGCTCTGTCCCAGACTGAGCACAGCGGTGTGATGGTGGTGGTCCCCAGTGGCCTACCTTGAAGTACACAGGCTCCACCTTGTGCTTGAGGGCGTGGGCTTTGCCCACAAGAGTGAGCACAGAGGACACCTTGTCGGGGTCGTGCAGGTTCTCCACCACGGTGTTGAGCGCCCCCATGACCCGGCAGGCGTGCTTCCGAAGCTGGGGGCTTCGCTCCATTTCCAGTGGATCCTCCATGTGTTTGAACTGGCTGAAGTACTGCTTGGCCGAGGGAAAGTTCACAAAAAACCTGGTGGGGGGAGGGGATGCTGAGCAGGAAGTCCTTCTCTGGGCTCCTGGGAGCGGCCAGGGGTGGTAGCCAGGACCAGGACTGGAGAGCAGGAGCCCCCCCCTATTGTTTTCACTCTCTCCCTCCAACACAGACCTTCCCTCTGGGGGATCCAGCCGGGTCTATGGGCATGCTTAGGCTAGCAGCTTCCTGTAGCAGGTCTTTGCTTCCTCTCCCTTCTTTCCTTCTTTCCCTCCTTTCTTCCTTCTTCCTTTCCTCTCTTCCTTCCTTCTATGATAGACAGCTAAGTTAGACAGAGATATTATAGGCAGTCAGACAGAGCTAGGCCTTCCAGGGAATCAGTGCAGAAAATAACATACAGCTGTGGCCAGAGGCACATCCGTTGAAGGCCAGGCCTCAGGAAAAAGATGGGATGACCAGCCCCACGCTTCCACAGGGATCAGCAGTCACTATAATCAGTATTACCTGGGGTAGTGCACTCTGGATGGGCATCAGTCACCGGGGTGACCAGGACCTCCTGGCTAATCCCTTCCAAAAAGATCCTTGTTCTTTCCAGGTACCTTTGCTATGTGACTTGCTTCCCCGCTGGAACAATATTACCCAAGTGTCTATACTTGTAATCTTAGTGGTTGATTATAATTTCGGTTCACTTTGTACCTACCTCACAATCTTACTCTATACAACTTCCTCTATAAAGTGGGCTCATTGGCAATCCATTTTTGGGGTCTCCTCCTGCCTCTCTCAGGGGCCGTCTCTCTCAATACAATTTTCCTACTCTTAACCTCTGTTGTTTCTGAGAATTCATTCTTTACTTTTGAGAACACAGACTCAGTATATCGGAGATTTAGCAGATTGGAGTTATATTATTAGCCTTGTCATTTGAATGCCCTGTATCTGTCCTACACTCCTTCTTTCCCTCCCTCCCTCCTTCCCTTCCTTTTTTTTGGTGGTACTGATGATCAAACCTAGCAAGTGCTGAGCTATATCCACGGCCCTTTTTATTTTTTAATTTTGAGTTAGTCTCACTGAGTTGCCGAGTTCTGTTTAAACTTGCAATTCTCCCATAGCTGGATTCCAAGTTTGTGCCACCACACCCAGCTCATCCTAGTCACCCATCCCCTTTCTAAACCTTACATGACTTTCAAGACTGGGCCCAGTTGGGCCGGGGAGTTAGCTTAGTGGTTCAGGCGCCTGTCTTGCAAGCACAAGGACCTGGGGTTCGATCCCCGTTTAACCATGTACCATACTGGGTGTGGAGACTCACGCCCAGCAGCAACCAGTACCACATACCACAGTGCCGGGCGTGGTGGCTCACACCTGTAATCCCAGCACTCAGGAGGCAGAGGCAGGAAGATTGCTGTTGTGAGTTCAAGGTTGAGCTCAGGGCCAGCCTGAATTACAAAGCGAGACCCTGTCTCAAAAAACCTTAAAAAAAAAAAAAAAAGATTGGGCCCAGTCACTGCTGACCACATCAGAGTTGTGGCTCTGGAGTCGTAGGTCAGTTACATTTTATTTTATTTCTAAAGGATGAGGTCTACTTATATTGCCTAGGTTGGTTTAGAGCTCCCAAGCTTCAAGCAATCCTCCTGCTTCAGCCTCCTGAGTAGTTAAGACTATACCGGTAGGTGTGTGTCATTAGATCCCACTTGTTATTCAACTTCTCTGAGTCTTGGCTCCTTTTCCACAAAATAGTTGCCCTTGTTCCTATGCTGTGGGTCGTTAGGAGTTTGGAGAGAGAAAGTGCCGGTGGCTCACCGGTATCCGAGGGACATACAGATTTTGTTATTATTTTATTATGACAGAGGGAGAACTCACTTTAGGAGCAAAGTAAACTGGCTAAGGTCAGGAAAAGACACACGACTCAGTCCTGCTCCTCCTGCTCCATCTCTTCCCTTCTTCCTACTCCGAACCCCTTCTTAGCCTCCGGCCACTATCGATCAGCTGGTTCAGTTAAAAGTTGCAGTTGGTTTTACCTACCCGAGGTGGTTTCCAGGGGATCGTGAAGCTGCTAGATCAGCCCCCAGGCCTCCTGGCTCTAGCTCTCCTCTCCAGTTTGTCTGAAATTGTCTATTCACTATCACGCTCAACAGTGTTCAGGGGCTCCTGACTGACAACTGGCCAAAAATCAAAACTGCTCTAACAGATACTCCAGACTTCTTACAGACCATCCCAAAGCCGAGGCCACACACCCTGCTCCAGCCCCAGGGCTTCAGTTATTCAGGGACACTGCTCAGGCCGGGTGTCGCTTGTTCCCGTGGTGGGCTTTCCAGACAGGGTGTCCAATGTGAGTGCCCAGGGCCCTGTGGTCCCCTCTAGACCATTAGTGCTACTCGGGTGGGCTTTTCAGGTCCCTTTCAGACCATGGGGAGGACCCCAAGCTCCCAGACAGCGGCCAGATCCTGGGACCGGGCCCAGGGTCTGCCACATGCAGAGCAATGACAGCGGGTGCCACGCGGCACAACGCTGGGCTCAGTCAGAACTGACAGGATTTCAGGGCTGTTTTCTCTTTGTGACTGGGAAGGTAGCAATGGGCCAGGCTCACCCTCTGGCTGCAGATCAAGTCTCAGACGTGCCGGGGGACAGAAGCAGAGCAGACAGTCCACATGGAGGCTGAGAGGGCCCCTCCCTGGGCTCAGTGTGACCTTGGACAGACCACCGCGTGGCCTCCCTATCCGCAGAGACAGAAGTGCCAGGGAGCCCTCCTGCCCGCTCCTTCGCAGACATACAGGTGAGGACAAATGAGGCAAAGGGTCGAAAACATGTCATGGTTTCTGGAGATGCCCTGTGAGGAGGGACGGAAGTGAAAGCCCTGTCTGCACTTAAACGAGAGCCTTAGACTTCAATGTATTTGTTTCCGTGGCATCACCGCCTCTTTTACTTTTAGTCACTACAACCCAGCAGGCGTTCTGTCTATCCCACTGCTGCGGAAACAGCCAGGACTATTTCTTGAGCTGTCTCACAGACAGTGAGAGCTCATGAGTTCTTGTGAGGTTGGCACTATTTTTACTCCCACCTCATAGGCTAGGAAGTGATGCCCCTGGTTGCCCAATAAGGTGAACGGCAGCACCAGGAAAGAGCCAGGCTTTGAAAGCTTGTCAGTATTCAGAGAAACTACTGTGCAGGAAGCTGGAGTCCCATCCCACAGCCAGGGGGCCTAGGGCCCTGGAGTGCTGCAACTGCCTCCTACCCTCTCCCCCTGCCGACCCTCCCAACTCTCCCAGGCTGGCCTACAATACCAGGAGAAGCCTCGAAGCCAGTCTCGGGAATTTCTCAGCTGCAGAGGTAGCTGGGCTTCCAAGAGCCTGAAATGGGCTCACCTGAGCGTGAGGGGGAAGTTGTCAGTGCTGCGACCAAGAGAGAGGGTGGGTGCTCCCTCTCAGTCCTCTCTCTGACAGTGGAAGTGTGGGGTCTGTCTCAGACCCCAAAGTAGCTCCTCCTCCACTGCTGGAGGTAGCGTGGAGGCTCTTGCATTTTCCTTACCCCACAGGCAGTAAAGGCAATGCTATGTGTGTTTGTGGCGATCATTAGAGGGCAAGGGCCTGGTCCTGTGGATGTACGAGTTGGATGTGGGCAGGTGGAGTCATGACAAGTCTCACAGCACAAGAACTAGACAGGAACACAGGCCACTGAGAAGCTGGAGGTTCTTGTCCTTACCCCCTCCCCCCACTAGCCAGACCCTGGGACGGATGTTAGTGGGAGGAGGACAAGGACAGGAAGGCCTGCAGGACTGGCAGCTGGCAGAGCAGCTGAGAGTGTTGGCCCAGGCGGTCCAGCAGGGATGCCATCTACACAGAGCTGGGACAGTGAGTTGGGGCCAGGTATCCACAGGCCATGTCTGAGTGCCTTTCAGACTGGCTGTGATTAACTGTGGGCTTCGTGTAAAACTGGGCTCACTGGTGTACACCCTCCCTCCCCAGTGCCAGGAACGGGCAAACAACCAGAGGGGCATGTAGAAAAAGTAAAGAAGGGCTGTGATGTAGCACAAGGCCCTGGGTTCCAGCCCCAGCACCAAACAACAAAGTAGAGAGAAAAAGAAGCTCAGAGATCTAGGAGCCCTGCCCAGGGACTCAGCTCGTTTCTCTGCTCATCCTGAATTCCAGAGGAGGAGGAGGAGGAGACACCAAGAAGGGACCTAGGGCTCAACAAGTCTTGAAAAGAATGTTCAAAATCCTGGGACTCAAGCAGGCCCTCAGGTGTGTCCCAGGCCCAGTCCTTGGTGAGCTGACAATTGATCAATCACAGCCCTCCAGATGCCGAGGCCCCCTGCCCGCTGCGCGCTCTTGTGGGAGCCTGGAGGAGCCAGTCAGGCTCCAGGGCCTGCGGCTTTGGGAGCGCAGCCCCTTTCCTAGCTTTCCACTGCCCAGCTGGTTCCTGCCCTGCAGCTGCAGAAGGAGTGGCCCTTCTCAGGGCGCCCTCTTCTCACTCCTCCAAAGTACTATTTTCTCTTGTCCTCCAAACTCTAAGTGGGAATCAGGGACTATCAATATGGTGCTGGTAGGTCCCAGGTTTGGAGGAGGCAGAAGGGAGAGAGGGAAAAGCAAAGAAAGAGGAGCCGGAGACCCACAGGACTGGGAGACACTACAAGGTCCTCGCACGGCGAGGCTCTCCTATTTCCAGGAGGCATGGCCACCCTGCTCTGTCAGGACGTGACAGTCTACCAGGGCACAAGGGCTCAGGGTGAGAGGTATTTTGGGTTTTCCGCCTGCACCCGGAGCCCAGGAAGACAGTTTCGATTTGATCTGCAGCTACAGTCCGTTTCTAGTGTGTGGGACTTGGAAACATCAGTTTGTAGGTGTGTGCACAGCCCTTGGCTAGCACACAGCACAGGTCATTCTGGGTGGGGGACCTCAGGACACTGGCTCCAGAGTGAACCCTGCCACAGCGCTGTCCTGGCTGGCTGGCGTTTGCAGGGCAAGCCCCTGCTCCCGGGCTTCTTTCCCCTCACAAACTCAGCAGGGACATTTCCCAGAGGATTGTGTGTTTCTAGCTCACTTGTGCCTCACCTGGCCCCCTGCTGGGGTCCTTAAGGACAGGGGGGCACGCTGGGAAAGCAGGACCTTAGTTCCACTCCTGACCTCTGCTCTTGGCTCTGTGCTTCCTGGCGCTGAGCTGCAGAGGGGTCGGCCCTTCTCTGAGCCCTTTCTTGGCCGACCAGCCTCAGTTTCCCTGTCTCTAACGGAATCCCTCTGACCTTCCCAGGGGCTGGTGAAACCTGAGAGCTTACTGTTCCGCGGGGTGCTGAGGTCCTTGGGGAGGGAGACCTGTGAAGCCAGGAGTTCGGAGGCCAGCGAGGAGGGGAGGCGACGGAGGCGCCCCCAGCCTCTGGCTCCCAGCTTCGGTGAGCCCCATGCCGGGAGTAGGGAGGGTTCAGCCTGGGCTTCGACCACCCCAGGAGCCCCACGCTGCGCGCCCCCGCCGCCGGTGGCCTCAGTCGCAGCTGGGGAGGTGGCGCCAGAGCCCGGACCTGGCCGAGCCGCATCTGCACGGAGCCGCCGCCCTCCCTGCCCTGGGCCTGGCCCGGCCGCGACACCTACCTCACCAGGATGGCCACCCCCACGTCCTCGCAGTTGGTGTACACCCGGGCCCACGTAGCCTGCACCGCCTTCCTCTCCGCCTCGGACAGCTCCTCGCCCCGCTCCCTGCGCTCAATCTCCATCTCGCCGGGCACTTTCTCCATGAGCAGCTCCAAGCCCAGCCCGGCCTCGCTCGCGGCGGAGGCAGGCGCGGGGCTCCGGGAGCCGGCTGCGTGCGCGGCGGGCTGCGGGCGGCGGGCGGCGGGCGGCGGGCGGGCAGGGGTAGAGCGCCGGAGGGAGGGAGCGTGTCTGTGCGCGCCGGCGTGTGTGAGTGTGTGTGTGTGTATGTGTGTGTGTGTGTGTGTGTGTGTGTGTGTGTGCGCGCGCGCGCGCGCGCGCAGGGTGTGTTGGGGGGAAGCGGGGGCGGGGATGCGGTCCCTGGAAAAATGTTTAAAAAATAAACCCGCCCCAAAGCCCCAGTTCCGCGTCAGTGAACCGATCCTGGCGAGGTGAGGGCTGGACGGGGTGGGGGGACAAGCGACGCGCCCGCCCACCCGCCCGCAAGGCCACCTCCGTCTCCGCCGGGCGGGGCGAGGGGTAGGTGTGGCTGAAGTGCTGCAGGGTCTCGGGAGGATCGGGCGGTCACGCGGCGCGGGCGGCACAGGAGTGCGCTCTGCCTGGCCGGGACGGGGACAGCGTGTCCGGCTCCACTGCGCGCGCGGTGTTAGGATGTGCGCAAATGTGCACCCTTCAGGCAGCAGGGACTGCTACTCAAAGTCAAGCCCTCCGGGCGTTAGCGATGTGGCCAGCCTGAGGGGACAAACTGAGCCCCTCTGCGCTCTCGGGGCTCGTGCTCCCCACCCACCCCGGCGCAGCAGGTGTGCTGAGGTGCCACTGCCAGATCCCAGGCTGTGGACCGCAGGCTTTGGCAGGCTGTCTCCTTCTCACTTCTGCTTGCTTGCCGCTGGGGCTGCCCTAACTTGAGCAGCCCAAAGGCTTGCGCCCCCTTTCTTGCCCGCCAACACCCCGTCTCCCTCACGGTAGGAAAAAGTCCCTAGGGGGCCAACGTGACACTGGTTGGTGAGACCCAGCTGTCCTGAACTCCAGACCTGGCCTGGCAGAATGAAGTCCCATGGAGAAGCGTCTGATGTGGCACCAAGGAGAGGCCTTGGAGTTCAAGGGGTCGAGGGAAGGGCCTGGCACTGTAGGCCTTTTGGCCCCACCGATGGATAGGGAGACACAACTTTCTCTTTGCCTTAATCATAGGGGGGCTGCTATGGAGGGGGAGGTTGGGCCAGAGCTGGGGGCTGTGCTCTCGACAGTCCCCATCCCCTCAGACTGGTGCTGAGTCCCGGTGGCCAAGCCCACCTCAGACCCTCAGTGGAGGCTGAGGCCACACAGGGCCCACAGTGGCTGACAGGGAAGACGGTACCTGTGGGGCCTCTGGCTGTCCCCAAGGTTCCCTGGTGACCCTTACCCTGCTCGGCTGGTGGGTGTCCTGCAGCCCACGCGTTGCCAGGTGGCTGTGCTCCTCAGCTTTGGTTCAAGTCTTTATTTTTAAAATCCAATTTCAAGGTTGAGAGCTGAAGCTCCATAGTGAGAACCCTGTCTGCACAGGGCCTCCCTGGGGCTGGAGATTTAGGCTCCTGATGGGACCTCACACAGGGAAGAAAACACTCTGTAGGTCTTGGAGAGGCCCAGGGGAGCGGGTTCCTCCATCACTGTCAGCCCGGTGTTGCCAAGCTCTCCTAATAGTTTCCCACAGCTGGTGTGGAAACTTCCCCAAGAGGCCTCTGGGACAGGGAAAGAAACCAGAAGAAACCTCATTTCATTCTTTATGAATTTCACATATGTCTCACGGTAGAGAAATGTATCTGTACAGTAGTCTAGTATACAGTGTATAAGTTTATACTCTATGCAGTTATATAAGATAGTTACATAAGGTATCATTTGTATCTATTTTGTGAGTGCACACTACATTCTGCCTTTCACTGGAGGGTGTGGACTGAGAAGTTTGGAGAGGACTCATCTGATGGATCTGAGCCAGCCCTGCACTCTGGCCGCCCTTGTCTTCCTGGCTGCATCCTTGCATCCTCCTCCTGTCCTCCTCTCCCACGGCCACCGCCGTGACATCACTGGTCTCAGCTCATCACCGGAAGATGCTCTAGTCTGCGGGCCCCAGCAGAGCTTCCTGAGTGTTTGAAAGTTCCAATGCCCCCAGCTCCTCTCTGCAGCTTTCCGGCAGGCCAAAGGCACTCCAGAAGTGCTCCTCAGGGGTCTTCCCCAGGGCCTGCATGCCTTGATTACACTTACTTGTTTAGCTGAATGGGTAATTGGTTTAGACTGGCAGTCCCTTGAGGACAGCCCAGGACTAGTAAGTTTGTCTTCTGCGTACGCTCACCCCAAAGGGGGCTGATCAACCCGGGCACTGGAGGGGTGATTCTGGGTCCAGTGAGGTTAATCGGCCCGCACAAGGTCAGGGCTGCTGACCCCACTAAGAAGATTGAGCCTCCTAATCCATCCCCAGCAGGAGCTTCGGGACATACACAGAGACAGTGGTTTGCGAGAGCTGGCCAGGGCCATTTGGTCCCTGGCCTGGGGCCTTCTGCAGACCCGGCTTGGGGGGGATGGGGCAGCTGAGCCATGTGCACCACCCTCTTCCTGCTCAGCACCTTGGCCATGCTCTGGCGCCGCCGATTTGCCAACCGGGTCGAACCGTGAGAAATAGCCTGGGTTATGGGGGTGGGTGATGGAGTATGGATTATGGGTTCCAGCCATGCTGAAGTGGGCCGGCTGCCTTGATCTCCTGCAGGCTGGGAGGGGACTGCAGGAATCTCAGAGAGGGTCACACAGAGCCTCTTGCCCTGCAGCCCTAAGTAGTTAGGCTTGGGGGAGGGGCCGGGTGGGGCTGGGCACTACCCACAGCTTTCCCTGCCTGCTTTTCTTTCCGACAGAGAGCCCAGTGGAGCAGATGGGGCAGTTATGGGCAGCAACTCAGAGTTGGACTTCCAGTCCTCAGGCAGGTGAAGCAGAAGAGTCGGGCAGGGGAGGGAGGGGCTGCCACGGAAGCTGCCACTGTGTGCAGCAGGGGTGTGTATGTGTGTGGGGTCACCCTGCATGCCTAGCAGGCGGGCCGGATGTCTGTTTTCATCAAGTGGGAGACCGAAGCACAGTGAGTCCACACTGCCTCGCTTCTAGCGCCTCCGTGCCTGCAGTGCCCAGTGCCCGAGTGAGCTGTCTGTCCCCAGGAGTACCTTCTGTTGTTAGAAAGGCACGGGGGAGTGCAGAGAGGGAGGGCAGAGGCAGCTCCGGTTGTCCTTGCCCTTCCCTCCCCCTCTGTCTCCCTCTGCCCCCACTGTCCCCTCAGCAGCTCCACTGCCTGAACCTACAGCAGGATTCGCTGTCCAGTCCCCAATAGAAGGTGCAGGAGGAGCATGACATCATCAGCACTGAGTGCCATTGGCTGGGCAGTCCCTGGGGCAGGAAGCTGTCTCCAGTGGCCAGAAAGTTAACTCTTCCCTAGGCTGGAGCCATGTGGCCTTCAGAGGGGTGAAGTTGTGGGCATTTCTAGACTTTTCCTGCCCTGGCTCTTTAGTAGAGGCTCCTAAGCCAACAAGACACCAAAAAACACCAGGCAGTATCTACCAGGGACACGTGTGTAGGTGTCCTGTGTGCGCCTATGGACCTCACCTAGTGTGGGAGACCTTCCTGAAGAGGGCTCTGTCACCTGTACTGAAACACAGAGCAGGAAAGACCTGAGGGGGTAGGCACAGTGGCACATGGCTGTAATCTGAGCACTTCAGAAGCTGGGGCAGGAGGATTGCAAGTCCAAGCCCAGCCTGGGCAATTTAGGGATTTAGCTAGCCATAATACCAAAAGGGCTGGGTGTGTAGCTCAGTGCGAAGGCTTTGGGCTCAATCCCCTGTACCGGAGAGAGATTCTCTGGCTCCAGGGCCCACTGGTAGGAGGATGTCTCCACCTCGAGGTTCTCCACTAGGGACCCGGGCCACATGCATGCCTGGGACCCTCCATGTCTCTCTCTGGGCAGGAGATGTGCCACAAGGTACCCTTTAGATGTGTAGAAACTGGCAAAAGAGAGAACTTGAGTCTTTCTCTAGTCTCCTGTCACCCCATCCTGGAAGTCTCAAAGATTTGGACTGTCATAAGACCCCATGTGAAGCAGGCACTTTGGAGACACCTTCCTGACTCATAACTGTGCCTGATCACATTAATTAACCAAGCTGTCATATGGAAAATAACTATCACCAAGTGTCGTCATTTCAAATGCTGGCTGACCCTCACTATTGAGTTTGGCTGTGGAATTGAAATCCTGGCTCCTGTCTTACTGGGAGACTCTGGCTAACTCATGTAGTCATGTTATTTGGTATAAATTGGATTTGTAACAGAGTGGCTATGGGTTTCCATGAAGACTAGGGTAAGTACTTGGTACCTGTTTTTATTGTACACGGTCAGTGCTTTATTCTTCTGCAGGGTTTCTCACATAGTTACTCACTTAGAAGAGGGTCCTGTGTTTTTATACCTTTTGTTAATAAAATTCGCTTTGGCCTGAAATGGGCCCGCCCCTGCTGGCAGACGAGAAAAGGGCAAATCTGCTGCGGACCATCTGGCTAGGCCTGGCCTGGAGCGACTTAGCCAGAAGGAAGTAGTGCTATTAGCTCCTTGGGATCCGGTTATCTGGAAAAAATTGGTCCAACATGGAGGAACCACCTGCTGATGGTGGATGCCACAGAGGGCTGGCTGAGATAGGACAGGGATGAGGTTCTGCTTTCCAGTTCCAAGTCACGAACCCCGAGTTGTTTCTTAGATGCCCCTTCCCTCAAGGTGTAAGCGAATGGCTACGCGTATGGGTAGGATGGAGAGGAGGGCCAGAAACATGGGTTGTTCTTTCCCTTCAGTCCCTTGACTCATGCTTTCCTCCACTTAGGGAGAAAGAACTTGTGAAGTAGCCTCCACCTCGCCAGGCTGGGCTCAGCTCGGGGGACTGAGATCGGCTGGCCAGGCAAGTCGGGCAGGGTCAGGAGCTCGGAGGGCAGAGAGTAGGGCTGGTGTTAAGGAAGAAGAAGAAAGACGGGAGACTCAGCCACAACAGGCAGCTTCAGCTCTGGTGGTCACTGTGGAGGCTGATTGGGAAGATGGGGTAGTTCATTTAGCACCTTTGATCTTGAGCCTAGTACCTTCCAGGCCTCAGACAAGGGAAGGCTAGAGGAGAATCTGGTGTGGGAGAGGTGTGGGCTGTGCTGGGGCCTGCAGATCCTGTGGGAGGACTTCTAAGCAGGAGGTGGTGCTCTGGGATGTCCCCCCTGAAGTCCTAGGCCTGTCCGTGGGCACATGGAGAGCGCTGATGTGTTTGGCTTTCTGTTTCAGCTGGAGTTTATTGTCTTCCCACTCAGGAGGATTTGAGGGTGCAGCAATTGGGAGAACGGGAGGAGCAGCAGCGGAGAAGGTAGGCGTTGCTCCCTCGCAAGCCCCTGGACAGACTCCAGCCCTGGGCTCCTGAGTGAGGCTACTTGGGGCTGGCAAGAGAACAGAGCTGCTTGCTGGTCCTGGACTCCTTCCCTTGGAGCTGCAGAGCATCCTTGAGGGATGCAGAATCTGAGAAGGGCCTGGAGAGGGACCTGCTGGAGTCCACCAGGTTAACTTGGGCAGCCCAGCAGCTCAGGCGAGAGGCAGGACCAGGAAGAGAGTGAGGAGACCCCACGGCCAAGGGACAGTGGGCAGCTCATGCTGCTGCATTGGGGGCTTTTGTCTCTCTCCAGTTCACTCCCCACAATATCCCATGGAGATAATTGCAGTGTGTAAGGTTAAACCACTTGCCAGATGTCACCTAAAGTGCTAGAGGGGGCCCCAAGGCTGCAGCACCTGACCCAGTCTGCAGTTTTCTGGTGACAGGAAAGGTCTATTAGCTTGGTCAGCTGTGTGATAGCGCCAGCCTGTGGTCAGGGCTGTGTTGGTGCCAGTTTGCTGTGGCAGCCCCCATTTCCAAGGGGCTTTGCCTCTCCCCGGTCCCCAGAGCTTGCCCTGTCATCTGGCTGCTCTGCTGGAGCCATCAGTAAGAAAGGCCTGCTGGATCTGTGACATGTCTGCCGGCAGCTGGACAGGAGCCGTCACCAGCTGGTCCTTGGAGCGTGCTTTCTATGTGCGCGCGTTCCAAGCGGGCAGTCGCGTGTGGGAAGGGAGGAAGCGTGACACTGGTGTTTGTCAGTGTGCTGACTACGTGGTGATGGTGGTGGCCTCCTTTGCTCCCAGCTGCTCTGCCATTTCTTTCTCTGCAGTCCCACCTGATCCCGAACAAGATGAAAGCAAATTTCCGCTCACTCACAGATCCAGGCGCAGACCTTGTGGGCAGCTGCACCCAACTGTCGCACAGCCATTCATCTTCCAAAGCCCCCCACACCCCCATTCCACGTCTCTCTTCCTGCTCTAGCTCCCCACAACCCGCCTAGCGGCCATGGCTGCCTGGCTGGCCTCGACCTTGATTTCCAAGCAGCAGGAGATGGGGGTGTTCTCTAGACAGCAGCACCAGTTGCTGTTCCACATGGGGGGCAGCGTGAGGGAACCCCCCAGCAGGTGAGGGACGGAGAAGGCCGGAGCCTGCTGCTGCTGCTGCTGCAGAGCCTTCCGTGGGAGTCTTTCAAAGTGGGGCTGGAGGAGACGGGGAAGGCCACACCAGGGGAAGGCACCTGCAGAGCCGGAGAGCCCACCTGACCCCGGCCATGGGCCCGTGGCCACCTGTCTCAGCTCCTGTCAGCCTGTCTTTCTCCTGGGAGGCGTGAGCCTTCACGGTGACAGGGCTGTCAGGCTGAGGCTCCGCGGGCGCTGTCCCCGGGGTCATCCGTGTTCCCGGAGCCTGAACTTGCCGTCACGCTCTAATCTATTTGCCATGTTCCTGTCACCTCCTCTTTGCCTCTGCTCTGTGCCGTCTCTGAGTTGCCCGCCTCCTTCCACCGGTCTGAGGAACTGTCAGACCAAGGTCACGGAGCGGGCATACAGCGCTGGCTGCAGGCCCAGGCACAAGTCCACAGGGTAGCTCCCCTTGGCGGCCCTGTTCAGTAGCCTGGGCAGGATCTGTTCCAGGTGGAGAGTGGGAAAGGGAGAAGGGGCTGCTGGCAGTGGGCATGTGGCTGCCTGGGCCTGGCAGCTGGGGTGCCATGTGGGCAGGGAGGGAGGGGCTCTCTCCCCGGGGAGCAGGCTGGCTTTGGTGGGGGCAGCTTGTGTTTACACCTTCCTGCACACCCGGCCCACACTCACCTCTTATTCCCGGGGCCTCTCCCACCCCAGGCTCTCTGGGAAATCTGCACATTTGCAGCCCCCACTGCAGAGTTGCTTCCCTCAGCTGGAACTCATTTACCAGAGGCTGCCCGGACCCAGGCGCCCCTCCTTGGCCCACCAGCTCCTGTCTCAGGGGTGGGAGTGAGGCCCAGACCAGGGATGGGCCCTTTCAGGGAGAGTCACTTAAATTGTGGCTGTGACACTGTCCCCACAAGAGTGAGTCCTTTCTCTACCCACTTCCTTGGAAAGACCTGCGGGTCAGAAGCTCGGAAATGGGAGCAGGATTGTTTAGGGGCTTGGGAAAGAGAGAAAGTGGAGCTGGGGAGCCTGGTGAGGCCTAGTTCACACGCTGGTGCGATGAAAAGCAATGAAGGAGCTGAGAGTGAGGACGCAGAGCCAGAGCCCTGGACATGAATCACCATTTCCTCCTCTGGGACCTTGGGATCCCTGCAGCGTCTCTGTGCCTCAGTTTACCTGTAGAAGACGGAGATAGTGGTTCTTACTTAGCACTGGTGTGAGGGCTCAGTAGTATTCAGAGTTCCTCCCTCTCACCCTGTGGTCCCCTTGCCCGGCCTCTCCATGTACACACTCACTGGGTGATGGGCAGGTACAAAGCAAACAAGAGGAGGCAGAGGGCACCCAGCGGGCCTGTAGCGCCCAGGGCCACGCGGCCTCTGGGTGTGCCCAGAATTTGGTCTCCACCCCCTGGAGGTTTCGGTCTGTATATCTCCCCTCCCCTGGCTCTGCTTCCCCAGTGCCAAGGACGAGGACCTGTTTGCCCTCATGCCTTCCCCCTCATGTGAATGCAAATCTTCCTGCTGCCAGAGCCCGAGTGACAAGGAAGGGCTGCAGGATGGCCAAGGGCAGACGCCGACACTCAGGGCTGCTGCCAGTCTCCCCTGGAGACTGGAACATGACCAGAGAACTAATGAGGAGTTGGGAATCGGTGAGGAAGTAGCCATGGCCGCTGCAGTAGCAGCTGTCCTGTGCCAGCCTGGGGTGCACATGTGGCTTTAGGGGACGACCTGTGTACCGGAAACGTCCGTCTGCTGTGTGTCTGTGTGTTAGGGACACACAGTCTTGCGAAAGGTCCACCAGAGGTCTTTGTCCAAGCCTAACGGGCCAGGCCTGGAGTCCAGTCTGAGGCAGGCACAGGCAGGAGCCATGTACCCTACTGGCCCCACTGGTCTGGGCCACCCTACAGGGTCCGCCCTGCTCTGAAGAAGCCTGAGCCCTCAAGAGAGGAAAACAATGCTTCTTTGTGAGCCACAAAACAGAGGGAAGGGTGAAAGGGCCTGTCCTGAGGCTAGGTTAATATAAAGATTATCACAGTGACCCCAATAATGCCATCAGTGATGGCTAACGCGTACCAAAAGTGTTTATGTGCTAGGGACTGTGCCTCTTTATTTCTAAGCACGATCTCATTGAGGAGGCAGGCACTGTTGAGAGCCTCATTTCCCACGCAGGGAAGTGCAGTTCAAAGCACCTCAAGATCTTTGAGCAGGCCTGTGCCTGGGAGATCTGATGCCGATCCTTGGGGCAGAGAGGACCAGGCCTGGGGTGGGTGAGGAAACTCCGAGTGTGACCCGTCTACAAGCACACGGCTCTGGAAACCTGTGCCGCCCTGGACATGACTTGCAGGGCCAGAGCTTTTCCTTCTGTCTTTCAGGGACACATCAGGCAAGGGCAGACCAGACTCTGGGCCCCCAAAAGGCCAGGCCCTGCCTGCCAGCTTAGAGGCGTGAAGAGCTGTCTGCTCAGGATGTCCTTCAGGGAGGGAGCGATGGCCCCAGCAGGGGTGAGACAGCAAGGTCATCACTCACAGTCAGTGCCACTGCTTCCTTCCATCAGGGGCAGAACCCTGGGGAGAGGAAAGGCAGCGTGTGAGGCTGCGAGGAGGCAAGGCGGCAGACTGTGTTTGCGGGACGGGGGTGGAGCAGAGACCAAAGAGGTGGCTTCAAGAGGGAGTCAGGACATGCCTCGAGGGAGTCTGCATTGCTAAGGACCACAGACCCTCTCTGTGGGATACATGTGCCCCCTAGTGGGAGTTCAGACTATCAGCGACTAAGAAAATTGAAATCAAACCAAACCGAACAAGATGCACTGACATTCTCCGAGCCCATGAGCTGGGGAAAGAAGTGCTAGTCTTGTCCTCATGTGACCACACACACACACACACACATATACACACACACACACACACATACACACACACACACGATCATCATATGCAGAAGCCACGTGAACTAGGCGTGAAAGAAATGAATGTATTCACTTGATTCTTTACAAGTATGTGATGGGAACCTACAATGTACACGCGAAGGAGTGTACGGGAGTGGAGCAGCAACTGCAGAGCTTGTCTGACTCCCTGCCCTTTCACTTCGCACCATGCAAAGACACAGCCACGAAACCTCGCTCTGCCAGCTCAGCCCGCCTGCTCATGTAACCTTTCGTTCTCTAACCTAGATTTCTCTATTCAGTAAACACGCGTTGAACTTAGGTGAGACCTGGAAGACTCGCGATCACCTCAGGAAAGGAGCCATCGTGTGAAGTGGAAGGATGGACCAGGTGATCTCGGCCCCATGGATTCTCCCTGTCGAGAGAGACTGTCTGGAGGTGCTGACAAAGGCTGGCCACGTGACAGACATTTACGGAAAGCATGTGCCAGGCACTCTGGATACAAAACCAGATTAAGACCTTCCACTACAATTAACCAGGAGATTGGGCAAAATATGAGAAACGACACTTGACAACGGGCAATGCACAGGACACTGACCCGTGTCTGCCGTGGCCTCCACCCAGAGACAGTTCCCTGCTGCTCATAAGCACATCCGGTAGATGGATGGGACCCAGAACCAGGGCAGCAATGGCCTCTCAGTGGTGAAAGGAAGGTCCTTTTAACTGGGCCCGGAAAACATGAACTGCAGAGGAAAAATCCACTGGACTTTTTCAAAGTTAAACTTGTGCTCCTGAAGAGACTGAGAGAAAATATTCACCAAATATCTGAGAATAGACTTCTATCCAGAATATGTCTAAGAACTTCTACATTTTGACAATAAGAAGATAACACAGTTTTTTTTAAAAGGGAGGAAGGTTTTAATAGCCACTATACCAAAAGCATGTATGTGGTCAATGGACACACACAAAGGGGTTCAGTACCAAAATTCGCAGGGAATGCAAGTCAGAAGTATGATGAGGTACCAGTACTCACCACAAGAAAGGTTAAAATTAAAGAGTGGCCATAATGGGGTGAGGGTGTGGAGAAATTGTAATCCTATAATAAAACCACTTGGGAAATCACTTGTGATGCTCTTTGCAAATGAACCCAAGAGGGATGAAAACTCATGTCCACAAAAGGATTTTACAGAACTGTTCACATTAACAATAGCTCCAGACTAGAAACAAATAAAAAATTCCAGCCATATGTGAATAGGTAGAGTGAGGTACCTTATCTGATAAAATAACACTTAAAAATAAAACAACATATACTATGCACATCAGTAGCAATGTGGAGCAACTGAGAAGCTGGACACAAAAGAAGCACCTCTTGGGGGATTTTATTCATGAAATTCTAGGACAAGAAAAACTAAATGATAGTGACAGATACAGATCAGTGGCTGGCCAGGGCCTGATGCAAGGGGGCTGACTGTGAAAGAGACAAGAGATGTTCTAGACTGGGTCTGGGATTATGCTCACTAGACTCTGACGGTTCATTCTGAGTGGATGTATCTTATGACATATAGTATGCCACAATAAATATGAGCGCACAGTTAAAACGAGAACAAAGACCCAATCCTTATTTTGCTCACAGATTAGCAGATAAAGCCAGACAGGAGAAAGATAATTCCAAAATGTGCGATGAGTGTCAGGAATATTCCCTAAGCAACTGGCGCCCATTCATTGGGCATTTATCTTGTTTCCAGGCCAGGGTTATGTGCTTTGCAGGTACAGTCTCAGCACAGTCCCATGAGGGTAGATGATCACACCTCTCATTTCACAGAACAGCAAAAGGAGTCTTAGGGCAGGTGAAGGCTAGGCCACGAAGTCAGCAGAGATGGGACTGTCCTCTAGGTCGGTCTGACGGAGGAGCCGTGCTAACCTACTTGCCACAGGAAAGGGGCCTCGAGCAGAGTGCGTGGGCACTGCTGCGGTATCACGGCCAGGAACATGCAGAGAAGCATTTACGAGCTGAACTTTGCCAAGCAGGGAGGGGGGGGGGGAATTTTAAGGCAAAGGGAACAAACCACAAGAAAGGTTACGCAACAGTTGTGAGAAGACAGACTTCTGGGAATGGAAAGACATGTCCAGGAAATAGCAGATAAGGGCCAGAGAACATTTCTTATTATTCAGAGTTGTTTATTTTTATTTTTCTAAAATCTGTGTGGGTGTGTGTGTGTGTGAGAGAGAGAGAGAGAGAGAGAGAGACTAAGGATTGTACTCAGGGCTTCTACACTGAGCGACATTCCCAGATCTCCCTAAATAGCTAAATTGCCCAGGCTGGGCTTAAATTTGTGATCCTCTTGCTTAAACTTCCCAGAGCGCTGGGGATATAGGTATATAGCATCTTACCTGATTTAAAACAAAAACAGTTTTCCTAAAGGCAACAACAGCTCTGCAGAGCAGGTCAGTGAAAGGCAACGCTTTTCTTCCTAAATACTATTGTAAGCTCAGAGAAATAATCCACAACTCAAAGGTCTCTATTCTCAATAAATATGATATACATTTTTTCATTTTTCCTCCTCCAGAAAAGTAAAGCAATATTCAGTGACCTGAGATTTTTTTGCTGAACAGGATCTGTGGCAATGTTTCACAATCTTCAAGGAAGAAAAAAAACAATCCTGGATGTTTTCATGATGAACTTTATAGGGGGATGAATTGAAGTAACTACAGTTACGCAAAAATACCCAATATTTTAGGAAACATGGTGGTTATTTTAGTGTCCTGTTACTATCATAAAACACCTGAGACAAGAAAATGAATTTAGAAAGTGAATTTGTAAGTCATTTTGGCTCACAGTACTGGAGGGTCCAGTCCAAGACTGGAAGCACTCAAGGTCTCTACTTTGGAGCTCTGGTAAAGCGGCACACTGTGGTAGGTGGCACTCGGCATGACTTGCTTAGCCAGGAAGCAGAGAGGGAGGGGGAAGAGATGGAGGCCCCTAACTCCCTTTCAAGAATACACCTGCATCACCTAAACTGAGCTTCTAAAGCTTCTACCACCTTGTCACAGCACCCATCAGGGACCCCTTTCAATATTCAGCATCCAAACTATACCAGTACTGAAGCTCATGCTGTCAAACCATGTCTGGTTTGGGTTTTGTCATGATGCATTCTGCCAGGGAATCATTCTGCTACACTAAAAAAGATATGGGAAATGCCAGCATCATTCAGGATGACTCTGACTCTAACAGAATGCCCAGCTACATGATTTAAACAATACAAAGATTTTTTAAAAAATCCTTATCTTTTGTATTTCACTGAAACTAAGATGTCATTGCTTTAAGACATAAACTGCATTCAGCAATATTAAAATGTAAAAATACATCTCTAAATCAAAAGAAGAGGACTGAGGGCAGGGTTTTAGGATGTGCTCTTTCAGCAGTTCATGGTCTCACCAAGGACTTGAGTTCTTCTTCTTTACTCTTTGCCTTTACAGGTCTTCAACTCTTGCCTTGAAGGAAGCCTTATGTATGCAGGATCGCCACAGCAGTCTCGGCCAGCACAGCCACAGCATCCCAAAGCCAGAAGAGAGGTTGTTATTTTTTAAAGCATGAAATATTTCCCAGACTTGGCTGGAAGCACATGGCAGACAAGATGGAGGAGGAAAAGCTGGCAGTAGGGCCACTACTGATGCCTGCATACAGATGTGCTTTGGTGCAACCACTCCAAGTGTCCCCAGCAAGCCACCTGGGATACAGCCTATCCTTTTTCATGTCCTTACTAATAAAATTAAAGATTCCTTTTGTGGTTCCTATTGCACACTCTGTTTTCTATTACTGTGGGTTTTGGACACCATGTCTTAAATCCGCCAGTGACTGCCAAACAATGCTGACCAGCTGGCTCACTCTTTCTTTGTACTCAGAGCCTGGGTCCCTCAACAGCACTGGGGACTTCTGTCTGTTGAGTTTGTGATCTACTTCTGTCACTTATAAATCGGCTGAGATTCTTCCCCCGTGAAGACATACAGCGCCGCACTCGTCTTGTATAACAGCTGTCCAATAATTCACTGTACAAAACACTCACATGTTCTGGATCTTACCAGCAATGACTCAGTTTCCAACCAGCAGCTTCGCGGAGACGCTAACACTGCAGTGCCGGCCGCCATGTCCTGCACCGCCCGTTCCCGCGGGGATCCCCCTGCGTCCTTTGAAGTCCCTGTTCTTTCTGGGCCTCTGCAGTTGTGCCTCCCAGGTGCTCAGGCACAAGGCCTCTTGCACTTTGCTCCCGTGACACCCGCCGGCCAAGACACTGCTGATATTCGAAGCTGTGCCCGATCAGGTGTGAAAGCTGCACAGAGTGTGTGGCAGAACAGGGAGCTGTGGAAAATGGCCCTCCCTGAACACGGGACAGCAACTAGTCTGCGGCTGAGACAGCCTGCATCCTCACGGTCTCTCCCGAATTTCCTCCCATGACTCCCACCCTCACTCTTCCAGCCATCAGGGGGCTGAGAACAGTAGAGCAGGTGCCTGGCATTCTCTTCTTTTCATTTCTGATTTGTCCCCAACCATCCTTGAAAACAAAAATTCCTGTCTTGTTCGCTCCTCAGAGATTCTTATGTATTAGATCAACTCATTTACCGTGCAGAACAATGTAATGGCGAAAAATTCACGCAGGCTGGGATCAGTGCTGATTCTGCCAGTTACCAGTTGTGAGACACAAGGCCGAGTTCCTTCAACTGTCCGTGCTTCTGTTTCCTTTTGTATAAAATGGACTCATACAACTATTTCACAGTTGTAAGGTTTCTTCTTCTTTTTAAAGCAGTACCAGGGGTCAAATTCATAACCTTGTACTTGTGAGGCAGGCAGCAGTCCCAACTGGGATAAATCTCTGGCCCCGAGTTACAAGGTTTAAATGAAATAATGTAGATACAGTATTGAGCGGAGTAAACACCACCTAGTACATGCTCTAAGGTCTAAACTGCTATTATTATCTCATCTACAGCAAGGCACTTGCCCACCTCAGTAGTCTCAAATAAAAGGAACTTTGCAGAGAGGGTCACATTATTTCTCTAATAATTTGTTGTCAAGGGCCAAAGATCCTGCTGGATGAATTTGTGATTTTCTCAGTAGTTACTGAGAACTGAGAACAGAGACAGCCAAATACCAAACCTGGCACTGCAAGGAAAGGACAAAGAAAAAAAAAAGTGTGTGTGGGGGGAGATACTTCTGCCCTTGAAGAACTTACAGTCAAACTGAGGTGGGTAGAGAGAAATAAAAGTAGAAATTAGAAATTAAATACCACAGAATAGGACTGCATACAGAAGAAAATACAAGACGAAATGCCACAGAGACCACTCTTAATGGGTTGATGAAATTTGCAGAAAGGGGTCTACGGTCTTGCAAATTTAAACTCATTTCCAAATCGGTCTAAATTCTGCCCACCTCCTTCGTGCTGGGGGTGGAACCCAGACCTTTGCTTTGTTGAGGCAAGGACTGTATCAAACAGCCACTGAGCGGTCTCAATGTGTTCATTTGGCATATTTTTCCTCTCTGACTGAAGGGAGATCTCCTACCCTAACTCACTTGGGTTCAGAGCTGGGGATTTGGCTCACTGGGTGCCTACCTTGAAAGCATAAGTGCCTGTGTTTGATGCCTGGTATCACAGACACGAACACACACACACACAAGTGTAAGCTACATCTCCATCCTTTTTTATTTTATTTTAAAATTTTGACACAAGATTTTACTAAATTGCTAAATTGCCCAGACTAGGCTCCACGTTGCGATCCTCCTGCGTCAGCCTCACAGAGTGCTGAGATTACAGGGGTGTTCACCGCACCCAGCTGAAACCAATTGTAAATGATTCTCTTCCTGATCTCCTTCACTAATTTAGTGAACCACCTCGAATTACCGCAGAAATACGGCTAGGCCTCAGTTTACTCCCTGCTTCCTGCTCTTTCGAACTATGTCCTCCCAGGCTCTCCCACGGATCGGCTATGCACTGAGAAACTCAGTAACTTTCTGGTAGAAACCTCCACCTTCGTTTTCTAACCTCTGTAGTTCTCCACAGAGTAGGTTTCCCACCTCTGACCCTCTGCTGCCCCTGGTGGCAGCCACCGTCTTACTCTGGTTCCGGAGTAGTTGAGCTAAAGAATCAACAGCGGCTCGACGACTGCTATTTTGAACTACACTTCCCATGAGATCCTTAACATCGCGAGATCTTCGACGAGACTACCGTGAAGACTTGGGCGCAGGCGTAGTTTTGCTTTCTTTCCGACATTGGCCTCGTGTGAGGAAGTCATGGCGGTTCCTGGCCGAGCAGAACCTAGTGAGCAGTCTCGAGACTTTAGTGCTATTAAAAGGTTGCGGAGATAGGAAAGTGGGTTTTCCTGACGGGGTGGTAGCATCCTTGGCCTCCGTTTCCTCGGAACTGGAGCTGAAGTGGCTGCGATAAGCCTGGTCTCCTTACAGAGTGGGGGAAGAGCTGAGCTCCTGGATCAGAAAATGGCCTTGTTTTAGTATTGGAGGTCGTATTCGGGGAAAATACTTTCTAAAAGGCGATTTTTTTTTCCAATGGAGAGCTGAAGCTAGTTTTTGCCGTCGAAGGACTTGCACCCAGCGCGACCCAGTGCATCTCAGCGGTTGGAGTGTGGAGCGTGCTAGGCCGGGGAGGGGGGGGGGCGGCGGCGTTGTCCTTGCTGTCTGCGCACGGGCACGTGTGAATATATAGCACTTGACAATGACTCAGTCAACCATTTAAGACGACATTTATTTGATTAATGGGATTTTAGACTCTGGAAATCAGTAGCTTTAATAACGAAGCTTTTTTTCTTTCCCTGAAGGCCTTTCTTTGGCATCTGCAAAGATGACAAGCTTAAAAGGAATGGATGGTGACTGGCAGGGACGTGGGAAGTCCCCAGGAAAGCAGACATGATGTAATGGTCTACCTGCATTATATTTTGTTCTGAAGTTAAGTTCAACCGTATCTTTGTGCGCTGCACTAAGTTCACTTAGGGTAAGGAATCTACCCAGAATCTACAATGCTAACTCTTGAATGGTAAAAATGAGGGTCGGTACCGGTATTATTTGGAGCCGCTAGGTGTCATTGTTTAAATGAAGGCCACTACAGGAGAGATGAGAAAGGTAGAAGTTGGCTGGGTTAGGAGTTTGTTTCTGGTTGAGCTGAGGATGATTTAAAGTTATCCCTGTCTGAAATGACATCTTTTGTAGAGTCCTGACTTACTGAGGCTCAACTTTTAAGCATGTTTTAAAAGTAAGTTTCAAGGTAGTTACTGTGAGAATGAAATTTGTTTTTCTTTAAGATTGAAGGTGCTGGCTGTGAACTTTGAAAAAAGTCACATGAAAACTCATGATGTTGAGCCGAAGAGTCTTCATGATGAGATTTCTGTAAATGGTAAGATTTTTAGCCATTTCATACAATTGCGTAAGTTACTGGCCCGCTTAAGTAAGGTAATGGTTAGATTAGGGGAGTAGTACATTAGGATAGAATTTTTTTTTTTTTTTTTTTGAGGGTCTCACTTCGTAGTTAAGGCTAGTCCTGAACTCAGTCATCCTCCTGCCTCTGCCTCCTGAGTGCTGGAATTACAGGCGTGAGCCCCTACGCCCATCATTGTGGTATGTGGTACTGATTGCTGGTGGGCGAGTCTCCATATGCAGCATTGCTGTATGTGGTTACTGGGGTACAGGTGCCAGAACCACTGAGCTAAATCCTCAGCCCCAGAATTCTTTGTTTCGATTGATTCCTCCCAACTTGGCTACTATATGTTAGTAAACTGAGGCTTAAGGTGGTTGTTTCCCCGAAGTTACACAACCAGTTAGATCAGTGGCTCTCAATGGTAGATGGAGTGTGCTTCTATTATCTAATGGATGAAGAATATTCTACAGCCTCTGTGAGAAAGAACTTAGCAACCTAAAATGTGAGAGGAGCTGAAGTGGAGAAATCCTTCAGCATTACCTGTCAGACTAACTAGAGATCTGAGTAGCAGTCTTGGGTCTGCCACCAGATAAAGGCCTTGATGCCTTGTTTCTTCGTTTGTAGTAACACTTAGTGGTTTCTAAACCTGGTTATATCTCAGAATCACCTACTAGGTGTTAACATATGCACATTCCTGGACCCCACCTGTAGCCTCGGAGGAGAATGGCTCTACGTTAATGTCCCATAATCAGGTATGGCCTGCCTAAGATCTGATTTGCTTTTAGCTCAGGGATTTTATTATAGCAAGATTATAGTCCTGGCTATTTTAAGTAGCTCTCGAGGCCGATCTAATCCTCTATTAAAAAAAAAAAAAAACCCTGAAAGCCATCTGCTTATTCTGCAGAGTAGTTTCATATACACCAATAGGTAGAGGAGTGAATGACCTTCCTCCATAGTTCTGTCAGCACTAGGTGCTGTGTGTGCAGCTGACCTTCATTAGGCTAGCGGAAATGATGAGCAATCTGTACTGTGTCAGGCCTTCCTGCTGCGATGCTGGAATGTTTGTCCCCTACTGAACTCTCAGACGCTGTGCTGAGTGACCTCGTTTTCAAAGGAGAAGGAGCTATTCGGGTGCTGGGTCTGGGACACTGGGTACATCTAGACACTAGATGCAAACAGCTCTTGCCATAGAGGGAAAAGATCCTAAAAAGACAAAGTTAACTGAAAGTTCACATGAGAAATAAATCACAATTTGTTAGGGAAAAAATAGTTTGCATGTACTGTACTCTTGTTGGCAGTGTTGTGGTCCATTAGCCCTGGACATATATGGTGGGAGCTGAGTCCATGATGATGTGAAGTTATCCCTGTCTGAAGGCAAAGGCCTTTCTGTGGAATGTGGATCTCTGAAACTCAGCTTCCTGTTTGCTTTATACAAAATTTAGGAAAGATTTTAGAAATTAGTATGTGTGTATCTTTTAAAATAGGTTTTTTGTTTTAAAATTTCTCTTCCTTGCCAGGTACATTCTCAGTTTCAGTTTCTGAGGCTGAAACAAGATCCTTGGGTAGTGACACCATGGCGACCATCCTGGTTCTAGACTCGGCCTGGATCCAAAGTGTGTCACCCACGTAAGCAGAGTTCCTGAGCAGGCTGGGGTGGAGTGTTAATTCTTTCCCTTGCGTTGGCCTGGTCTTACAGCTGTGAAAAGTGGCTGAGAGACTTTGACTCAGTTTTGTTCCCGTCTTTAGTTCCTCTAAGAAGCCCCACAAGCCCATGATGGTTGATTATCCCCTTGAAAATCCCAGCAAAGGGAAGTAATTCATTCTGAGGGGTGGGGTGCCTAATAGGCCTCAAAAATAGTTCAGGCTCTATCGGAGATGGAGCTGAGTGGGCTCCACAGAGTTGAGTGCCCAGCCACGGCCCAGTTATAGTATGTCCCTCGGAAGCTTAAAAACCAAAAGTCTGGTTGCCCAGTTAATGTTGGCCCTTGATTTATGCTCTAGATTGGGAAACGAAAGGGTGTTTGTCACATATTTCTAAAAAATTAATGCTCTCTTTGAAACAGAGATAGGAATGTATAATACATGCCAGCTTGAGGCAGTGAGAATGCTTAGCGACCCTGGCTCTGTGTCCTGACATTTCAGGACAGGGTTACCGGGGCCCTGGCACAGCTGTTGGGTTTCCAGGTGCTTTGTTAACACCAGGACCCTCTCCGAGGCTTAAACCCTGTCTGAATGGCATGGCTGGCACAGGGCTGCCGCTTTCCTGGGTTGTAGAGGCTGGCATGTGAGCAAGAAAGCAGCAAAATGGCGTGTAGGGAGTGAAATGTCTTTGTTCTCACTTAAATGCCACACTTGAAGTGGACACAGATTGCCCCTTTCTGTTGAAATTGGCAGCTGTGTGCAGGCGCCTTACATTTAAGGTCACATTTTTGTTTGGTTACCCAGGAAGCTGCCTTTGGGGTGAGGTTTAATGAGCCTGAACATTGGCTCCCGTGGCTTACAGCTTGCAAGTAAAACAAAGTGAAATGGTGGCTAGCAGGCGGGAAAGCTCTTTTTTATTGATTTTTTTTTTTTTTTCCTAGAGCAGATGTGACTGTTCTTCAGGACTCCAATAAACAAACATTGAGGTTCTTGTCTAGACAGAGTTGAATATTAATATCCCTGCTACTTAAGGGGAATTACTTTACCACTTAGAAGTGTTTGCCTTAGACACTGTCTCCTTAAAGCTAGGCATCTTGGAACCTCACCAGCCTGCACTGAAACTTTTGCTTCTGCCCAAGTAGGACTTCTCAGTGTATAAATAATGGCTCAAATGAGTCCTAAGAGTGAAGGCCCTTTTTTGCTCATAAATTAACTCTTTAAAAAAATGTACCTTTCAGCTGGGAGATGGTGGCACATGCCTAAAATCCCAGCACCGTGGGAGTCTCAGGCAGACTAGCCTGGGCAATTTACTGTGTCTCAAAGTAAATGGCTGGACATGTACAGTTAGTTCAGTGCAGAGGTCCCGGGTTTAACCCTACTAAGTAAGACAAAATTAACTTGCAGTTTTGAGTCTCCTATGTGGTCATTTACTTTCTTTTTGCTTTTACAGGTTATCTCTCAGTGATGCTGGACCGGATCACCTAGGCTTGCTTTTCCTAATGTCTAATAAACCATCTCCCCAAAATCATCACTTAGGAGTTCTTGGGTTTTGTCTAGGAAACCCTTCGCACATTCAGAATCCAGTTTAGGTGGTCTGGATATAATCTCATGTACAGGAGGGGTTGCAGTGACTATAAATTAAAATTGACTTGTGTGTATACTTTGTTGGGAATCTAAAGAGAAATAAATGTGTTTAGTTTGGAAAAGCCTTTCTTTTGTACTTCTTAGCAAGTTGGTGTCTTGTTTTAAATTTTAAACCCAAAGTTTTTAAGATTGACTCACTGCATTGTGGGTTCTTTGACTTTTAGAAATCACATTAAGATTTTTGCAGGATAATACTTAAGCCCAGTTACAGAATTTGATCTGATGTTTTCTGGTTTCATAGTTGCCTGCTAAATTTAACCCCACTAGGGCCGGGGATTTAGCTCAGTGGTTCCATTGCCTGTCTTGCAAGGGCCAGGGCCTGGGTTTGATCCCCGGTAACCACATAACAGTATTGGGCGTGGAGACTCACCCCAGCAGCAATCAGTACCACATACCACAGTGCCGGGCGTGGTGGCTCAGGCCTGTAATCCCAGCACTCGGAAGGCAGAGGCAGGAGGATTGCTGTGATGTGAGATTGAGGCTGAGCTCAGGGCCAGCCTGAACTACAAAGCGAGACCCTGTCTCAAAAAACCTAAAAAAAAAAAAAAATTTGCCCCACTAATGAAATTAGCACCCACAAACGCTGCTTTTGCTTTTACTTTGATTTAATGAGGCGTTAATACAAGCACTTCTGGTGTCTGTAGGCTGATGGCGATAGGGGAGAGTGCAGTGTGTCGGACTGCTGCAGTCTATCGCTATGTGACAACGGGCTGTCACAGGTACTCCTTGTATCAAAGGAACGTACTGCAGTCCTGTAGATAGGGACTGTTTGATGATACCAAGGGAGAGCCTTCTGCCAATCTTTGTCCTAATGCCAGTAGTCAAAGTATCACGACCTCCCATTTGGCTGACTCCTGTTTTCTAGGATGCTATAGCTTTCTCAAGTAGCTGTTTTAATATTTAAAGTCCAAATAGCCATTCTCTAGATCAGACGTTTCTGGAATTCTAAAGTCTGGTTGTAGTGACAGTCGATCCCAGTCTGTCGTTAAAAGCTGATAGAATTGATACTCTTAAGACCACAAAGTCAGGCTCCTGGGCCTCGAATTGGCCTGTGTGGACTGGTCTTGCCTCCAGAAGTCTGCCAACTCTGGTGCGATGTCTCCCTCAGCTTTGTACAGTATGACAGCAAACTGTCCAGAGCTGAAGTCACTAGTCGGTAAGGCAATAGTAAGGGTTGGTCAAGGGCTTTGTGAACCCAGATAAGACAGTCATATTAAAACCCATAAAATAAGTGCCTGTCAGTTGGCTAAATTCACATTTATTTGAAGTTACGATGTGAGGGTTCAGTATTTAGTGATGTCATCTTGGTGACAAACTGATCTCTACTGGGACCTCCCTGGTGCCCACAGGCTTCCCGGCAGTTCCCAATGCATCATACAGCAGGACCTCACACTTGGATTTTGGTTTCTTCCCCCCTCTGGCATTGGAGGTGGAAGTTGGCTGCCCTTCGACAGGTGCTCCCAGCCCATCCTGCATTCTGACCGAACTCCATGCCAAACATCTTCCCCCAACAAAAAAAGACAAAACGGTCATCCATCATTGATGCTGCTAGCTAGTTTCAAATTACACTCGCTGTTTGTTCTCTAACTTGAAGCAGAGGTCTGTTGTTACAAGAGTTGAATAGCTTTGCATTTCTGTGGAGGTGACGGGCGCTGAGGAGAGGCATTTGCCCGCACCCGCTGGGTGGCTGTGGTTATAGATGGGCCCCAAATGGACCACTGAAAGTCGGTATATACTGCTGGCTTTGAGCTGCTCATCTTCGGTATGGTTTGCTGCCGCCTGCTGTCTCATCTTGGGTGTGTTCAGATGAAAACATCCAGCGAAACAGTGTGCTGCCTTGGGACCACATGAAGGCATCTGTCAGACTCGAGTTGCTCACGTGAGGCAGGGACAGCACGGGGTAACCTGCCTCGAAGAGACCCTGACCATGCTCCGTGCCCTGTACTGGGAAGGAGAGAGTCGAGGCTGAAAGGTCAAGAAAAAGGCTTTGGCCCCGTGAGGGGACCCAGGCCACTGTGAGAAGCAGAGGTACCGCACCCGAGTTAGCGCTGGTACAGCCACAGGATGCCGGCCTCGTGTAGATCCCTCCACAGGGTGGCTTCCAGGCGCAGGTCATGGTTCGCGTAGAACATCACTGGCTTCTTCTCTCTTTCGAAATAGTGGTCAGAGTATTTCTGGTAGTTGGGTGTGATGAATCCGTAAGCACTGACCTGGACAAAGATAGCAAGTGAGTTGTTTCCCGAGCTCCGGTGCCCACAGACGAGTGGAAGAAGGCACGGCCCCACCCCACGCAGGTGCCTGGGTGGAGATAAACCGAGGCAGGCGCAGTGCTCTACACGTGTTCCTTCCAGGCAGCCTTCCAACCTCAGTCTGACCCACTAGGCAAACGGGAAACTGTTTAATTAAACGTGTGGGTTTGGAGCTTGATGCGACTCAGCAGGGCAGCCACCCTTTACTGCCCACTGTAATCAAGAGACTAGTCCAGTAAAAGAGGGAAGATACAGCAGGGGGCAGTGATGTGTGCCTGTAATCCCTGAGTTCTGGGAGGCACAGGCAGGGAGATGACAAGTTTAAACCCAGCGTGGGTAATTTAGGGACTTAGGCAGACCAAATCTCTAAATAAAAAGGATTTGGGGATATAGCCCAATGCAAAGGCCTTGGGTTCAGTCCCCTCATATATGTGAAAAGGGAAAAAGTGTAGAGCCAGAGCAGAGTTTGCCCTCTAGGCCTCATCCTGGCTTTCACAGAGGTTAAGGCCTGTCCTTCAAAACTGCAGTTCAGGCCAGGCATGGTGACTCACACCTGGAATCCCAGCACTTGGCAGGCACAGGCAGGAGGATTGCTGTGAGTTTGAGGCCAGCCTGGGATACATAGTGAGCTCAGGGTCAGCCTGAACTACAAAGCGAGACCCTGTTGCAAAAAACTAAAAAAACTCCAACCAAACAAAACCTTCTGCTGTTCAACCTTCTGCCTCTGCAGAGTTCACACAGGCAGCGTCCAACAGTGGCGCCTCATCCTGGGACTTCAGTTGTGTGTGTGGCAGGCTCAGTCTCCCATGCCATACCACCTCTAGGATGTCCCCAGAAGAGGTCTCTAGTTCTGTGGAAGGCTTTGCTTTCAGAGAGGCAGTTTGATTTGAAACTGACCCCTATAGCAAAAGAAGGAAGCCTGGGACAGGTAGCTGTGGGACTGAGGGAAGGCTGGCCTAGGACCTGTGCTTCAGCGGACCCAGCGTGGCAGGTGCACAAGCTGGTTGGTGGGTGTCTTCCATGGGCCCAGGCCCAGTCCCCATCTGAGGGTGACTGAGAATATCAGCGCTCACACTGGGCTCTGTTCACACCCGCTCTGCTCCACCGGAGGGGGTCTCCTACCTGGTCACAGGCGTGCAGAGCTGTGAGCAGCATGAGCGCGCCAGTGCTGGGCATGTATATATCTTTAAAACCGATGTCAATCAGCTTTGATTTCAAAAACCTGGAGGCATAAAGAAGACAAAGACCTGAGAGACATGCAAGTGTCGCTCACTAGCTGTGCAGTTGACCGTTCTGATTTATAGCGGTCGACTCGGACACTTTGGAAAACTTAAAAGATTCCCATTCCCTTTTATTTGGGGGAAAATGCCAAGTGAACTAAATGCAAGGCTTGTTGGTTGAAGTAAATACCTCATGTGGAGTGCTATGAGAAAGAGGAACCCCGGTTCCGGTCCTTGTCCCTTGCTGGAACCCCCTGTGTTTCCAGCCCTGGCATGTTAGGTAACCACAAAGGCGAGGAACAGGTGGCCTATGTATTTGGTCTGAGATCTAAACTTCTCTCTCCCCCACCTCTTGAAGAAGCATGGCTCACCTAGGAGACGGAGTCTCCTGGCTGGACTTGTTGGGGGTGCCCAGCTGTCCAGCCCTGGACCTAGATTTGTGTCTAAGCTTGCTCTGGCGGAGCACCTAGACCCACTGAGCCTCTCTTGCTCTGCAGAATGGGGCTTCCACAGGCCTTCCAGGCCCTCTCTAAGCTCCTCCATCTGCTCCCTGTCCTGGGACGTTAGCCTCTGCTGTCACACGGCATTTAACCTTCGGGCGCACCGTCCTCTGTGGTGAGGCCGGTCCTGTGCACTGTGGGAGTTACACGGTATCCTTGGACTCTGCCGACTAATGGCAGCCTCTGTTCTTGACAACCAAACATGTCCTGCAGGACTAGATGCCGACCTCACCTGCTCCCAGCTCGGAGAACCTCTGGTTCAGGGAAGGAGGACAGAAGTGAGATTAGGTTGTTTGTCCCCTGGTTTCTGCTCCAGGTAGCCTTGGGCTAATAACTGCTTCTAACACCCACTTCCACCAGAATTTCTTGGGAACATCACCTCCATCACAGAAGTAAAAAAAAACAGTAACTGAAATAAGAATGCTTGGCAGTGTGGTGGGCACTCAGCTCTCACTGTTAGTGAGTCCCAGGGAACAGGGCTCCTGGAAGGCACCGAGAACTCGAGTAGGTGTGAGCAGGCGATGGAAGGGCCCCTGGTTTTCCAGGCTCCCCCCCACCCCCCGCCATACCACCGTACCTCTCTTTCAGGTAGCTGATGAAGTGTGGGTGCAGTAGCTTGAATTTACTGGCAGAAGTTTCAGGTCCAAAGTAGATTTCAGGCCTAGAACCCAAGTTAGAAGTGGACAGAACGCCCAGCACCCTCAAACTGCAGAAAGGCTCTGGGGCGCCGGTGTAAGGAGGTGTAGGCTCG